>WWET01001656.1:247238-262082 GCA_011038615.1 Limnodynastes dumerilii
GCGTAAGGGAGATGTAATACGCTGCTACAAGGGGGAATGTCGGGCCAGAGCAGCGATGTTACGCTGAGCGCTACAGCGCTCAGTGTAACATCGTAGCTCTGGATCAGGCCCATTGTAACATACTTTAATACTAATGTCACTGCACTTAGACCCCTCTCTGGTGAGAATACAATTTCCACAAAACTTTTCTGCCAGGTATATTTATGATGGTGTTTCACATTATTGTGGCTGATTTACAGGTTTTTTTTTTTATATGTATAATGCCCTAAAATCCATGTGAAATGCCTGTGCTGAAGAGACTTGATTAACAGGCAACTGGTATCTTCCAGGAACGAACATATATACCTGAAGATCAGAGATATTCCAATAAAAACTCCTATGCAGTGTTTTGTTACTCAGAAACGATCCCAGCTCCGACTGACAAGGACAACACACACCAGAAGTCAGTAAGTAACACTAGGAGCTAGCGGATTCCACGGCACATACAGCATAGTTTGCTTAGCTTTAAACTTGTGTGTATTGGAATAATGTTCCCAGAAAATGGTTTACATTTCATAGAATGACAAAACTCCTTGGTGTCTCCTTATACTTTTAGGGTTTACAATAAATAGCACATTATTCACATGAATCATTTATTACATTTAATAGAATAATTTTCAACATTCAGTTGTCTTACTACCGGTAGTACAAGTGACTTTGGGGTAAATCCAGACCTACGGGCTAGTTAAGATATAACGCGTATGCACTCCCCTCGCTCATACGTACTTTGGACGTTTTACGCTGCCAAAACCCTACCTTAACTTTTAAAAGCGTAAGTACTGACGTACGTAATGTATTCACGTATGTGACGGCCAAACCCAGTCCAATTTAAATGCCTCCCTCCGCCTCCAAAGTGTAATTAGGGGTGTCGTATTGATGCCCCGCCCCTTCAATTGTATTTATGCTGATGGTACGTACGTTACGAGTTACATTGGCGCAACATATGCCACGCACATGCGCGGTAAATACAAATAGCCGATTTGATGTAACTATTATGTACTTAGCTCAGGATCTTGCGCATAACAATGTGTACAACTTCTTTCTATTAACAAAGATTATTAGAGAATCCATTTGAAATGGACAGTATATCCAGTGCATATGTACATTGCAAGGCTAGTAACATTGTCATCTGCTATACACATGACAGGACATCGACCTCCTGCGTTTCTCACTCACCCTCATGCAGTCCTGGATGACTCCAGTGCAAATCCTCAACAGAGTGTTTGCTAATAACCAGGTGTTTGGGACTGCTGACAGAGTCTATGACAGGCTGAGGGACCTTGAAGAAGGACTACATGCTCTCATAAGAGTAAGCAACACCTCTTAAACCAGCTTACATGTACAATAGTACAGTGTAAATTAAGAAAGGTATAGCAAAAAGCAGCATGTATTTAAATTAGACATTACTTTTTTTATCATTAGGAACTGGATGATGGAAATGCCCGTAATTACGGTGTACTTACCTTCACATATGACAAATTTGATGTCAACCTGCGCAGTGAAGACTCAAGGATAAAAAACTACAGCCTTCTGTCCTGCTTCAAGAAAGACATGCACAAGGTGGAGACCTACCTAAAGGTTATAAAATGTCGGAGGTTTGTGGAGAGCAACTGTACATTTTAATCAGAGGATAAACACTATGTAATGGCCGTCCCCAAGTCCACCTGACAACCGCTGCAATTTACCTTCAGTTGATGGGGGACCAAATACTATGTAATGTTATTATATCACTTCCTTATCAAAGTATATTTGTTGCTGATGTATTATGCTTTCTGTTATTAAGGGCATTAAATGTTGTAAAATAATAAAATTTTATGCCATGCAGTCACATGAGTTTAGAATGTCTGGCCATATGGAAAATATACAACAAATATACATATATATATATATATATATATATATACACACTATACAAAGCATACTTTTATGTAAGTCTCCATGTACTATAATGCCGAAGTACAAGATTTCTTTAGGTGCTAAAAGACCAGAGGCCAGATTTGCTAAGCTGCGGGTTTGGAAAAGTGGAGATGTAGCAACCAATCAGATTCTAGCTATCACTTTTCTATTACATAATAGAAAATGTCTCCTAAACTCTGATTGGTTGCTGTGGGCAACATCTCCACTTTTCCAAACCCACAGCTTAGTAAATCTGGCCCCAGAATATCTCACTTACCCTGCTGCATATCACAGTCATCATTTTGACAAATAAAAATAATTAATTTATTTTAAAATAATAATAATAATAATCCAAAACTATATAGAATATAGCAGACATTGCCCTACAATTAAGTGGAGTAATGGAAATATACATATTGGTCCAAATCCAAACATCATGGACATCTGACTACATTGGAATCCACTGCCATAGACCTGCAACATTTACTAATCTGAACAACACTGCTAACCACACCACTTACATGGACAGGCTTCCAATACCCTTACCCTACATTAAGTTTTAGGACTCATGGAAACGTACCAATTTGGATGTCTGGGACGGTACACAGTCCATTAGTACATCTATACTGTGCATAGTAATACCAACTCTCATCCACTTGCAAGGTTGAAAGTGTAGTTCATTGGAACGTAAGAATTGAGGAAAATACAAAGGTGTGACATGCCCTTGCAGCAAATGTCTTTGCACATCCTTGTGTTAGATATCCATACTATGGCCTAGGCAACAAAATAGAGGTATGTTTTATACTGGGAACTGTAGTTTTAACACATCTGGATTGGCAAAATTTGCTTCTGCTTACCATACTGCAAATAGGACACACATAACAGCAATTATCTATACTATTAACATGGCTCCCAAACAAAGCACTAAAGAATTATTGTGGCGTATTTTCCCCTTTATATTGGGAAAACTTGGATTCTAGCAGTAACTTTACTCCCAGTGACTCCTACTCCAGAAGATATTGAGGGAGACTCATATTGGTAAAGAATTAAAAACAATAAAAATCAAGAGCCCCTGTAGTCATATCTACCCCTGGTAAGAGAAAAGAAATAAGATAATAAGATAAGAAATGAGGCCTTGTGAGAGAAAAACCTTAGTGTTCATTCAGTGAATGATGTATTGGGATGGAAAGGAAATTTTTGTAAATTAAAAAATAAATCAAAACATTGATAGTGCTACCATCTCCTCACTATATTAAGATAAATATTTCTAAACAAAATGATCTGTTGAATGAACCCTGCCCTCCCCTCCCCCATCTCCAGGATTATACATTTCCACATAAATGGTGTGTGCCCCTCTGTACTGTAGCCACACACTGCATGCATGCAGAACCATAGGTTTGTTTTTTACTTCCTCTACCATAGTTTATGGGACTGTTTCCCTATCTGAATTAAGAAAGCCAAGACACAGCCAGATACTTTGTTGTCATTCTTATCATAATAGGCTATCATATCATATCATAATAGGCTATTTTAGATATTCCAGTCATTCAAAATAAATTTATTACACAAAATAGAAGCCAATCGAATTAATCTGATAATATATCTAATATTAGTAGTTGTAGCAATAAACCTTATTCTGTGTATTTGGGCACAAATCTTCACCCATTTTGTGACTCTTGCATTGTCTGGAAACACCAAAAAAAGATATTATAGGGGGATTATATAGATACTTAGCACATGAAATTGGAAATTAAGAATTACTTACATCACAATAAACAAAATGGCATGAAACCAGAATCTTATTAGAAAACTAGCCATTCTGTTGGTTTATTTTTTCTTTACACCCTCCCAATGGTATATGATACTGAGATTTGTCTGCATACTGCTTAGTATTGTTACTGTACACAATATTTTCAAAATAAGCACCTGATCCTTACTGGAATATAAACACTATGGACTGAATCCAGAAGAAATAACGTCAGGGGACATACGCACGTAATTTCCATAAGTCCCATGACAAGCATGTGCGCGCCAGGTGTCACTCTGGTGTACCTGCTGATGTACGGAACCGTTAGCAGGTACGGTGAAGGGGCTGACCTTTTATTTACGCCTGTCTTAACCCAGTCAGAGGCGGGGATAGGCATTTAAATGAAGAGCCGGGGGAGGGGAAGGCCAGGTAACAGTTACGGCAGGGTTCACGTAAGTGTCCAGAACTACTACCGATTGAGGGGAGTGATGGGGGCATTTACTCCCCTCTACCTTGCGTAATTTCAGACCCCCGCACACACACAAAGCAAGCGGGGGTCTGGATCTGGCCCTATGTCTAGCTTTTAAGATATAAGCAGCTTCCCAAGAAAAGGAAATGTTATGCAGGCTTATTAGTTTTCACACACTCAAAGTAGATCCAATTATATTAAGCATGTAAATATAAGCCTCTTACACGCAAGCAGCTATAAAAGAAGTAGGTAACGTTATATTTATTGCTTCAGATGGTGGGTGAAAAATGTAAAAATCAAGCCATGTTTACAGAAAAAAAGGAACATTTAATAAAGTTTTAAAATACAAAACAATAACTTAATAATCAGCAAAAATCTTCCCACTTCTCTCTAAGAATATTCTGTCATTCTCCATCTACCAGAGTGTCCTCCTGAAACGTGAGCTCAGCCAGATTTCCCTGCTCCTCACCATCTCCTGTGTCCAATGGAGTCCAGGTAAAGTCATTCACCTGTAGCAAAACACACTTATAAGAGCAATGACAGAAGCAGTACTATAGTAGACAAAATACATGCATTAATGTTTTCCACGCTCCATCCTAAAAGTCTCCACCATACAAGTAGCTGAGCTAACCAGCTTCTTCCTCATGTTTTTTATCCCACCCTTTCCTTTATATCATATGCTCTCATGAACACAGCACTCATTCCTTGTGTTTCACTCTACTGTTGTATCTTCTGCCATACTCACAGGCCTTCTTCCCTAGCTTAGTTTTTTGGCTACCATCCTATGTACAGGCATTCAAAATATACCACCTATTTAATCAAATGTATGTTTTTTTTTATAGTATAGTTTTTTATATATATTTTTTTTTTTTTTTACTTTTTACAATATAGTTCTTTTTTGTATTCATTCTGTTTTCATACATTATAGTACTATAAAGCCTTTTCTGGATAAGAAAATAGTTAGGCCACACACATAACCTTAAATACAAGGTATATATATATGGTATGTTTGGCCGGATTCAGTATTATGCAATGTGCCCATTTTCCCACACTCCTTGTGCAGAACATAAGGGTTCCGGCAAGGATTTGGATCCTCAAGATCCAGCGGCAGAATGACTGACATACATACAGCGTGTGCATAGTTGGCAGAGCGAGGTATTGTAATTGGACAGTAAAGGTTTGGTTAAGCCCTTATGTATGAATCTTATTTATGCACCAGTTCCATTTTCTGTGGGGCCATTGTGTAAAACTTAAGGTAGGCTCCTGTGTACAGAGCTGCAGAACCTAGAATCTAACTCTCAGAAATCTGCTGCCACTGCCAAGGTGTTACACTCCCGGATTGTGTAGTATTTTAAATCCTCAACTATACCTGGATAAGCCCTTGTAGTTCTTCTTCTGTGAGACAGTCAACAGTTTCATCTTTCCCAGCTATGTATTCCACAGCAACCTTACCACTCTCTGTAAGACAAAATGACACACTGGTCTTCTGTATCACTAATCCTACCAGATACTGTGTTTTCGTGCCAATTTTAAACAAATGTATTTATTTCTGCAAAAAAAATTCTGGCAGCTCTGTGATCTTTTGGGTGTATTGGTGCTAGATTAATACCTGGTCTAAACATGGAAGCCAAAATACCTATGAAACTATTTCCTTGTATGTATGTATGTATGTATGTATGTATGTATGCATGTATGTGCCAATATTGTAAGTAGCAGTTCCCTTCTACTGAATGTCAAGTTCAAGTATAGGACAAACCCAACATTTTTCTACAACAAAGCATAAGCACCATTACCAATATACATAAGAGTGAACTACTCAGTATGTGTGCTTGGATTGCTTACATACAAATACAGAGCTACACTTATTTGTGTGAAAATTAACCAAAATTCAAATGTATTTTTACTTTTGAGTCTGGATCCGGCCCATTATTTTATTTCTGTACCCTTGTGGTATTTGCAACACTACATTAGTGCACAGTGTAGGTGTAACAGATTGAAAAATGGGGGTGCAAGATGTTAAATTAATTACCCTACCAAAAACCACCAACATGATCTTCTGGAAAGCGTTAGACAGAGCCTTTTGCACAGCATATTTTTGCAATTTCCTATTTTTCAAAAGACATTCCATTGGATCTGAAAAACAATGACTTATATCTTAGCTTTTGCAATTAAAATGCTACTACTCTAGAAGGTCTGTATAACAAATTTCAGTTGCAGCTGCTGCCTACTTACAAGCATTGGACTGGATCTTGAATTAATAACGGAGGGTACTTACACATGGCCATGCGCAAGTACCCTGTTTGTTGTGACTATGTATGCATCCAGGAGGCGTTTCTCACCTGCTGTACACACAGTGGGCAGGGGGAGATATATGGTTAAGCCCTTACGTCTGATTCTCCAATACGCACCCACCCCATTTTACAAGGATAGGGCAAAATTTAAGGCAAGGGTTAGAACGTGGAAGGTCCGTGCGTGCAACGGTAGTATATCACCCTCGCAAATCCATTCCACGTAAATCCATTCCATAAGAATAAACTTATGAGCATGTGATGCTTATTAACTCAGGATCCAATCTATTTTCTCTTTTTTAGCTAAACCCTCACAGCCAGAATCAGACCCCTGCACATATGGAAATCTGTTATTATGGACAGAAGAGGGGAGTGAACTCCTCTGATGTGCGGAGTTATGGACATTTCTGTGTGACAGGGAGTTCACTCCGCTTTTCAGTATGTAAAAAAAAAAACCTTAAGATTACCGCACACATCTGCGTACGTAAGATCACAGATCCATGCGAATAAGCTTTATGCCACCGCCTTTTTAGCATTGCAAACCCTGCCTCCTGTGCAAGGTTTTGCCATGTAGAACGCAAACTCGGTCCCATCAGACGGTTCTTCATGAGTATCAAACCTCTGTCCTCGTGGAGATCCAGTGCATAACATCTGGCGCACTTATGGGCAGATGTTACAAGCAAGGAGACTTACGATCTGTGAATCCGGGCCTAAATGTTTAGTTTTCAAATGGCAATTCCATGAATCCTATATTATCTGTGATTTCTTTTGTCAATAAATAAATAAATCAGAATAACCACTTCAGAGCAGGTAAATTGAATACCGTTCTGTTTTTCAATTACATCCTGTACAACTCCGACTCCTCTACTGCTGATTCCATGATTCGGCAGAGTCACTTGAACAACACATAAATATCGTAACTTTTCCTGCTCCTTTGGACCACCTTCCTCCTCAGGCTCATCCTCAAGGCCAGAAATATTCTGGAGCTAAGAAGAAAAGAAATACAATCCTCTATCATGTTATAAACATTTCTAGAATGTATGCACTTACAGCCTAGCCCTGATGTCATATCTTCCTTCAGCTGAACTTTCTGCTGTGTCTTCACACATAAAGGCTAACATGAAATTCATGTATCTGATATCACAGATATTACAATCATGCATTTCTTGTCTTTTACAACAGTGATTGGCAACAGAAGTCCTCAGAGTGTTATGTTGGCAGCCTTCTCCCTTTTGAATTGTTGCAACATTTAAGTTACCATCTGTTATAATAACACATGCATTTTTTGCTTTATTAGTATTATTTGAACTTTTAAAGATTAAGTAATATTCATCCTTTGGTTAGTTAAAGGGTCATCCATATGCGCTGCATTGTTTTGGTGAATGTCACATTAGAATCATTCTGTTCTCAGTGCTGTATGCTGCATTAATGGTTTCTGACTCCAAAGCTGGCCATACACTAACACAACATCTGACCAATCTGCAGATCATTCTAAACAACTATCTTTCAGTGTATGGACATGACAGATTATCCTTTCCTTTAAAACATTAAGAAGAATCTGTCAGTGTATAGAGTCACCTCCAGATTGTTTAAATTGGTCAGGCTACCTGTTGATCAGATGATTTGAGAAAATGATCCTTCAGTGTGTGGCCATCTTTAGAATGGAACATATCATTATTAGAGGGGATAGCAATGGACGCTTATAAATGGACTAATAATTAGAATTGGTTAATGGTAAGATGAAAATGAACATTACAGAAGTAATAAATGCCATTTCATTTTTCATTTTCTTTAATGTGTGGGTGGGTGCATGCAATGGCTTCAGCCCTGGACAATTCTCAAATATATACAGGCTGTTACTTGCTTCATTTGTTCTATTAAATGTCATCACTGCTCAGTTGGGAACGCAATATGGGAGACACAATCAAATCAATATTGTTGTAACATCTAATTTTAGAGTTCTCAGAGAAAATCCAACAGTATTGCTTTAATGGTATTTAGTCCCTGCACACATGACAATATCTCCCTGTTCCCTTACTTCCTTTGGTGAAAAATACAGATAGGAGACACTGCTCTGGGCATGTGTGAAAATATGCACTTCAGTGTAAGACTAGGGGCTGGATCTAGACTTAAGAAGGAGCTTGAAATTGAGAGGAAGGTTACACCTGGGCAAAACCATGTTGATTTCAGGGGAGTCAAGTCTATTGTATTCTTTGCATGCAGGGGTATATCTTTGAATTTCTTACTGCACACAGATACTGACCAGCGTTACTATCACACTGTTATTTAGACTTGGGATAGGAAACATCAACTCTCAACTCTAATACTGTTTGCAACAGATGAAATATGACTCCCCTGCAATCAACATGGTTTAGCCCAGGAGTAACTTTCCTCTCTTAGGACCTGATTTACATTGATGCGCACCTAACTCACTCTTCCAGCCCCCAACCCGCCCTCCGTTTTTAGGTACCTTAAGTCTCTGTGCAATGTCCGTATGGCAAGCTAATCTAAATACCTCCCACTTCTTCCTAAAAACGCCCCCGGTCTTTAAAGACCGCACCTACGCTATCTACGATCTGCTACGTAGATAGCGTTAATTACCTACTACGCATGCGCAGTAGGTCATTTCGGCCACATCCGCACTTAAGAAGCCGCAGCCCTTAATTTCAAGCTCCTTCTTAAGTCTGGATCCAGCCCTAGATGCACAAGTGCTCCTAATATGCAAACTTTATGCACAACAATTACAGCTATGCTTTTGCTACAATTTTAGCACAATATATTATTATATAATTATTTAAGTAGAGGGCTGCAAGTACATTGGCCCCAGAGTTTAGGAGTTTGTTTTTCTTTTTAATGAAGGTTATAAAAATAGGAATCAGTTTGATTTTTTCATGTAGGTTATGACAATAGGAATATGTAGGACAAATATTCTGTAAGTTCTTTCCACAGGGTCACACTTTAAACTTTATTATTACACAGCCAAATAGACTGCATCAAGACTCAGCCAAAGAAAATAAGAGAACAGGAAGTGTAAGGTAAGTTCTGCTTTTGAACACAAGGCAGCAGCTTCTGCTTCCCCTAGGCATGCTCAGTTATGATTAACCATTTAGAATGTGCATATCTAGATTTTAGAGCCATGCTAGACATTGGTCTCATTAGGGCAGGTTTCTTTCTATGTATTAGTTTACAGAAAGGAAAAAATATCATGCATTAACCTATAGCATAACTTCAAATTTCTCACTAAATAACTAACGTATGTAAATGA
The DNA here is from genome assembly GCA_011038615.1 of Limnodynastes dumerilii. NCBI lineage: Eukaryota > Metazoa > Chordata > Amphibia > Anura > Limnodynastidae > Limnodynastes > Limnodynastes dumerilii. The sequence goes on from WWET01001656.1 coordinate 256,943, forward strand.
AAATGAATAACTCACTGCAATTATTCTTTTGCACCAGCCATTAAAACCTAGATAATAATTTGCTAGTTCCTGGCATTTGTGGCTATACAGCTCCAGTGATTTGTATTGAAATTGCTTCTGCTTAGTGCACACTTGCACCTGTGGGACAAAAGAAAAGACATAAACTAAAGGAGAGGTATTACTATACATTGCCCTAAACATAATCATCTGAATTCCACATACACACACAATATAAATACTGTTTGGAGCAGTCGTATTGACATTTGCAATAGGAAAATCTGTAGGCTGTTTGAAGGACTGAATAATGTTGCAAACCACTTTATATATAGAACTTGCCTTAAGAGGAGTGTCCTGGAAGAGTGTCTTCTTGTCACATGCTGCATGGGCTCTTTTGGCACTTAGTGAAGAGTAGTACTTAATGACTGCATAGTAACCAGACTCTGTAACTCCAGCGTTTGGGAAGAGCTTCAGTGAGTAGAGAGGTCCAAATTCAGAAAATACTTTTAGCATTGAACACTATATATATGAAAAAAAAAAGTGTTAATTTCCAGTACTATCAAACCATACATTGGTATTGTTATCTTTTCTAAACCTTTGGATTTAGAAATGTAAATGATCAGCAGAAAAGATAGTGGTTTGTAGTGGAATGACGCATCAAAGATGCCTATTAGAGTCATATAGAGAATTACTGTAATCCTTTCCAGTTTGGCCTACACAAGGATACACAAGGCAAGCAGCATATGATAAATCTATGTGTATTTCTACAGATATCAGTATTCATGAAATTATACCATCTTAGTAGTAAAGTTCTCCATTAATTTAAGTTTTTATTCCAACTGTGTATTAAATGAATTACAACCTCCAAAGAAGCAAAGCACATATTTACAATGAGGGAGTGGAGTTCCAGATATATAAGATGAAGGCAATGCTGTAGTAAGTAAATGCTTGTTTATGGCAGGTGGGTCTAATCACTGAATGCAAAGGCTAAGTAAAAGGTCAGTATGCAATAACAGAGAGGCAGTATGAAAGCTGGCAGCTATGTGTATGTGAGAAAATAGCTCCATTACAAAAGTCACACCACAGACTCACCGCTGGACCCGGCAGTTCCTGGTGCTCTGACAGGTTAGTGCATGAGAGGGGATATACTTTAGTAGGGTAGTTTTCGGGTTAGGCAGTGGGGAGGAGATGGATGGGAGAAGGGGAATCTTAGGGTTAGGCTGCAGGGAGGGGATTGAGCCTACAAAAGGAGACTTAAGGTTGGGGTAATGGAAGGGGAGGGTAAGAATTTGCATAATGGTTGTGTTGGGGAACTAGAGTGGCAGCAAGTTTTTTTTAGGAACTCCGTCATCACAACTGGAGTTCTGAAAATGGCCCTCTCAGCGGCGAACCACACCCCTACTCACCACAAGAGCTTATCCAACAGGGATAGTTGTCAGGGATGTAATGGGGAGTTCTGGAGTTAAAGATCAAAACAGTTTGCTTAGGCAAACCATAATAAATTATAGAGATAGTATAGTTGAATAGAACTACCGGTACGTATTTTAGATATGCATAGTTATATTAGTAAGTGGAAAGGACTAAAAAACAAAACATATTATAAATGCAATGTTACCATACAGTGATATAAAAGAAAAAGTCATCATTATGGCACATGCCTATTTGATCTAATTATAAATGCAGATGTACTAAAAGGATGATCACAGGAAGGGGTGGGATCAGAAAGGGATACACTTTGTATAGAGTGTCAATCAAATTAAACCAGTTCTGTAGAATAAACATTGAGCTTGCACTGGAATCCAATTGTTGTCAGGATGAATATCAAAGCTTTTGAAATCTTATCCTCATTAAAGCCTGGTGTAGGGACTTAACAATACAGGCGTTCATGTCCATACGGATTTGTCACACACAGAAAACAGTTGCAGGTGTATACATCTATGCTTATAACACCATCTTCCCACTGAAAACACATAGAAAATGGTCCCCGGTGTATAACGCTAACATATACCACTACTTTGCATGTGCTGGGAGAAGTTGGTGCCCCACTCCTTCCTACCCTTCACTGTACCCCCTGCCTGCTCACACCCACCCCCTGCCGGGCCCAGTATGATGAGGAATACGTAGAGCTGGAGACATGATGAGGGATAAATCATAGCTGGAGAGACATGACAGGGTGTACCAGAAGCTAGACATGAATGAGGAATACTGGGAACTGGAGAGATATGATGGGGGAACGTGAAATTGGAATACTTTTTCCAGTCATTATGACAGGCCTTTAACTAGACCCTATTAAATAACAAAAAATATATCTATTTTCCCATGGAAACACATAGAAAACAATGTTTTGATACATTTGTATTATTGTGTTTTTATATCTGTATTAAAATAAATTAATGCAGACATGATATACGATGTACCAAAAAAAGGGCGGAAATAACCGAAACTGTAGCGCTATGTACACCTAAACATAGCCACCGTACCGGAAGTTTGAAACTATAAGTCGCCTGCTTGATTTGGTCCTATTTCTGTGTTTGTACCACCTTCACTGTTTGTACCACCTTCACTGTTTTTTCATCTGCAGTATCTCTCCACTCGTACCTTAGGTACCAGTGGCTATGTTTAGGTGTATATAGATAGCGCTACAGTTTCAGTTATTTTCCCTCTTTTGGTATGCTGTATTGGTCTGAGATTTTGATCACATTCCTTGTATAACTGGAACACAAGCAGCATAATCTGCATTGTTTGGGGCACTTTTCTATACTTCTGGTACTTTGTCCTTACATGATATACAATGTGAAAACTGGTTTATTAGAAATCATTTGTGCATAGTTCTAAGGTTATTCTTATCCATGTATACTTGCTGGTTTGCAAAATCTTAATTGAAGATTAAATATACTGCCACCCAGTGTTCTGCAGGAGAACCACAGGCGATCAACTCTTTCTGTGATCACCCATTTAGTACATCCCATAAATACAGCACTTATTGCAAATTAGACCTTAAAAGTTCATGAGACTCAGGTCATACTGATTACTCAATAAAATGAGATTACGTATTGAGCAAGCACGAAACATAACAATTATCACACTTCCACATGTCACTTATTTAAAGGAAAGTTCCCCCAGCACATGCGCAATTAGATTGGATACGCAGTCGGGAACCCGCCTTACGGAAGCGCGCACGCTGTGTAGTTAACCGTCTGCCGTGGAACACTTACATAAATAGCTCCTTCTGGGAGTTGCGTTCTTATATTCCACACGAAGACAATTTTATTGCTTTCGATGGGAATCGTGAAACTCACAACTTCTGGCTCCATAAGCAGCAGTTCACTCATAGACCCCGCCTAAACAGGGCTCAGCCTACTTTTTATTTCAACCGTCCAACCATATGGCACGGCCTTGTCATGTGACACGTACGCGCAGCAAAGAGCAATACCCTACATCGTCCATCTTTGTTTTGGGAGCTGCGGGACGGTATTAATCACAATAGCGTTCCCGAAACCTATGCATCCGATTGCTAGATGCTGGGCTAAGGACTGGAGTGACTCGTGAGTGTACCCCACACTGCATATTAGAAGTGGAGATAGACTATGAAAATAGATGGTTATGATCCCGAGATGATAAGAACTATAGAAGCCATTATGATTCAAATAAAAGGCGTGCTAGTTGCTGCAGCAGATGTGGCTTTAACAGCGGACAAATAATAAAATAGGATATCAGCATAAGAAGTCTGGGTGACTGACTACTGTTGTAAATGAGGACTGGAATCAGAATGCTAGTTATAGGGAACACCTTTTGCATTCTTGAAACCGACACATTTACTGCTTAGTATTCAGTTATACCCCGTTCAGATTACCATGAAAAAGCCGGGGTTTTCATGAAATTGCCGGCTTTCCTGAAAACCCCGGCTTTTTCTGGCAATGTGAACGGTGAAGCCGGGTCTCTTTAGCCGGGTCTCAGACCCGGCTAAAAAGAAGGGTTTTTGCCGGCTTTTTTAAAAGCCGGCTTCCCCCGTTCACACTGCGCTGAAAAGCCGGCTATTTAAATAGCTGCCGGCTTGTAAAAAAAAAGAGAGAAAAAAAAAAAGCCGGTGTTTTCAGCGCAGTGTGAACACACCAGGCTCAAATTTTCAAAATTTTGCCCACTGCCTAAAAAGCTGGCTTTTTAGGCAGTGGCAATGTGAACGCAGCATTACCAAATAGATTGACGACTGGAGCATTCACAATAATATACAATATAAACATCCTTGTAAGAGCTGTTAATATCGTTATAGAATCATTGGTTCTAAAGCAGTTTCTCCATCTTATATCAAGGTTCACCTATACCATTATTGGGGCAATAAGCCAAAAATCCTTCAGTGTTTATGCCATAATTGCTGACTCTCACGGAATGTCCGGGAGCCTCCCGGACTCCCAAGAGGGCAACCTTTTCTCCCGGAGACAAGTCCTGTAAAAAAAAAAAAATAAAAGCATTGCGCATATGACGGATGACGCAACGACAGGACGTGGCTTCCAGAATACACCGGCCATTGCAGAGCTAGGAGGGTCGGTAAGTCAGTGTAAAGTCAAAAAAACCGCCGCAGAGGAGGAAGGAAAGAGGGAGAAAAAGGTAAGTAAAAAGGAGAGAGGCTGAAGAAACAAAACATGCTGGGGAATACCAAGGGAGCTGGAAAAATATGAGAGATACTGAGGGGAGCTGGAGGCATATGATGGGAGATACTGTGGGGTGGAGAAACATGATGGGGGATACTGAGGGGGGCTGTAGGCATATGATGGGGAATACTGAGGAGGGCTGGAGAAACATGATGAGAAGACTGAAGGCACGTAATGTGCAATATTAAGGGGGGCTGGAAAAACATGATGGGGAAAACGGAGGGGGGTCTGTAAGCACATGATAGGGAATACTGAGGAAGGGAGGCTGGAGGCACATGATGGGGAATACTAAGGGAGGGTTGGAGGCACATGACGGGGAATACTGAGGGGTGGGTTAGAGGCACATGATGGGGAATACTGAGGGGCGCTGGAGGCTCATGATGGGGAATACTGAGGGGGGCTGGAAGCACATGATGGGGAATACTGAGGGGGCTGGAGGATTTGCAGGATACCCATACACAAACCCAAGTGACGCAGGAACCCCCCCCCCCCCC
>WWET01001656.1:262115-272869 GCA_011038615.1 Limnodynastes dumerilii
GAGACGCAGATACCGCCCAATCCCCGCGACGCAGGGACCGCCCCTACGCTTTTAACTTTTCTCCCTGAAATTATTTTTCAAAAGTAGGCAACCATGGTTTATGCTAGAATAATGTGTCGGAATATTGACAACATGGTCCATGAATGCTTCTGCCTGATAGTTTATCGGTTTACCTAAACATTACAACCAAAAGCTGTGCAAACCCTATTAAGATGGCCCAGTGTAGCTGGAAACTTGATTGTTCAGTTTACACACATTAGTATGACCGCTAATCCGCACAAGTGTGAGAGCCCCCTCCCACACTCTACAATTACCATGCTTCCTCCCGCTATGCTAGTTACTTTGGTAACATCTGGAGGGGGCATGCCAAGTTCTTTATTTAAAGTCTTTTACTAAATGCATACCATATTATATAATAGCATTAAAATACCCCCAATAATAATTCTACATCAAATAACCCTAACGAAAATGCCCACATCATAGAACCCCAATTATACCACATAAAATCGCTCCAATAATAATGTGCACATTAAATCGTCCCAATAGTTCTGCTCACATCAAATAACCCCAATAATATGGCAGTATTATTGGGATTATTTGATGTGGCATTATGATTGGGGCTATTTGATGTGGAAATTATTATTGAGGCCATTAGAACATCCGCACCAAATTATAACATGAATTGTCTAATAATAAACTTGCTGACTTTTTATAGTTACAGTATTATACTTTTCTAATGTCTGACACCATGTTTACTGCTCTGTGGTATGATCCCTTCAGAAAAATCAAAAGTACATTCCATGTGTGGCAAGCAAAGGATCCCTCCTCTTTGTTGGACAGTCTGTCCAGCATACCCACAAAGCCAAGCCCCCTTTCCGGAATTTTTCTTCTCTTTTTTAATGTTTGTGGTCTTTAAATTTGAGGGGGGCCCGTATGCAGCATTTATATATCCCCACTCCCCAAAAAATTCCCTGAGGTCTCTATAGAAGATATATCATGTATTAGATGTGGTATCTGTGTAACTTATCTGATAGCGCAATATTTCTTCTATAGGATCTTGCAGAAAGAAAATCTTAATGTTTCCTTTTCCACAGTTAAGGAAGTCTAGCCTTAAGCAAACAACTGTTCCCTCATCGGGCAGTAAGCTAAAACAGCTGGATAGAGCCCAGCTAAAAGGCCCCGGTGAGAGCAATTAAATAACAATTTTAATTGCAAGGGACATTGCAGCAACCATACAATGAACACTATTTGGGGCTAAATTCCCAACAACCCAGCATCAATCCTAATGCAGACTGACTGATACATACACGCAAGTACGTTTATTGGACTATTTTTAGAGATCCAACCAGTCAGTCAATACCATACACCACAATATAATTTGGTAAATCTTAGACACATTGGCTCACAATGATCATAGTATGGCCAGATTAATATTTAGAGCATTATAGTCCATCTTTCTATCCAGACTCTTACTAAAAGGTTAATGGAAACGTATAAAACAAATAAAATACAGCAAATGCAAATTAAGTCAATACATAACTTTTAATATAGAGTATTTCAAACAAATTACAACATGGTTAGAAAACAAAAACTAGAAGAAATTCCATTTCGGTCCAATTGTACATCACATATTTCACACTTTCAAATCAGTTTTGTTTTGTTGGTGTTGTTTTCCCTCACTTTACAAGTGAAAAGTTACGCATTAAAGCTCCAATGTTCTTTACACAGGAAGAAATGAAATCTGTCTCATTTACAGACTGAAGTATATATATAGTTATTTAAAATCAGTAAGAGCTACATCCCAATCCCCACAAAATAAACAGAAGTCTAAAGATTTTTGATGCAGCTTAAAATAAAATACCCCCTTTTTTTTTTTTTTAAACAGTGTGCTGCAAAGCCCACAATCACACACGCAATACAGTTTACTGACTCTCAGCTAAATCAGCAGAAGTTGGGTTTGTATAAGAGATTATTAGAATTTGAGAAAGAACCATTGACAACTCAAAATTAAGAGTCACATTGCTGGTGATTAACGCCTTACTACTGTAGGGTGTATAGAACTGTATAAAGATGTTTACTAACCCTCTAATATATGGAGTGAGCGAGCTTTTCACACTATACAGGATTATCACCCACCATCATTTTTTTCAAATTGAATTATTTCCCCTGATCAACTGACAGTTTGTTTTTATACACAACAAAGTCATTTCAATACTAAAGTGTACTGTCAAAAACGTATAAAATTATTTATGGAATACACCTACATTCGTAATACATCCAGGTGATGCAACGTTCAATGTCCTTGCCACCTGGGTATTTTGTACATCTGTGCCAGAGTCCACAACTCCAGTAGGTTGATTTGCCCAGGACATGTCTTTTGCCACTTTGAACCTATTGATTTTTAGTGTCTGAAAGCCAGACAGGTCACTTAAAAACATTTTCAATTCATCTGTATATCCCCGCCTCCCTCTGCTCCTTCATACGTGTATAACCAAACAAGAGTGGGTGAGTATAAGTTTGTAAATTAGAACATTACTGTACAGTCGTCCTTCAATTAAGGAATATTGCAATTACAATATCCCCTTAACAATATAATAAAAAAACAAGAACAAAAAACGAGTGGGAGCAGACATCTCAAAAGCCTCTGCGAATTAAGTGGTTGATATCACATGTCAGCATGAAAGGGATCAATCCTAACAAAATTATAATCATCCCTTCCTTGAACAGGTTTCATGCTATGACTGACTTGTACATTGGAGAATGTAGCACTGAAGACAGCTTGAGATATTTAGAGGAAATATATAATTAAGTTCTTGCAATGGGCCATTTTAACATCCTTAAGATTAGTTACTTGCAATTGTAAAGTATTTGATGAAATACATTTTACACTTCCCTATAATTTACCTTTAGCTTGTCTCTTATTTGTGTCACCTTGTGAAATAAAACAGAATTTCTGGTTATCAATTCTAATGTCACAACCTTAGTGTAGCCGTTTATGAAAAGCTTCTCCCAAGGCACATGTAAAAAGAAAAAAAAAAAGTGGACCAGCTGTTACTGAGACTGCTACCTAAAATGGACACCTACATGCATATGTAATGAAGTGTAAGTGTTGTCCATAGCAACCAGATTCTAGCTAGAATTAGTTTAGTGCATTCTATAAAAAAAAAAGAGCTACAACCTATATGTTTGCTATGGCCAACACTTCTGCTTTTCACCTTTATTTTCTTCATTAAGTTCATCCCAAAGTCTCCACTACTTTCTCCACAGTACAGTAACAGTAATGTGGACCATTTCCGTCTTGTGTAAATTATGTGTTAACCAATAAGTGCAATCACAGGAACAGAATGTAATTTAAGAATGCAAATAGAAAAGTAAACTGTTTAATTTTTAACCACAAATAGAGCAAAGTGATATGCTAGTAATGCCCCATTATGGGAAAGGTAAGTTTATGTCAAACAAGAGTTTTAACAAATGACATCATCACTTTGAATTCACTAATAACGTTGAACTACACTCCTGCATATCGTAACTCACACTTTTTTTTCACTACTGATAGATTAGTCAGATGGTGGAAAAGAGGCGACTTGCAAAATGCCCATTTTGTTTCTGGGTAGTGTTTTGTTCGGAGGGTATTAATACTGCTAAGCACGTATAAGGCACAGTGTGAGATCACTGCTCCCACTCATATAGGCGTGCAGACACACACAAGACTAATGTGTGTGGAGAATTGACATTCCCGTTTGTGGCGGTGACCAGCTCTGTTGCCAAGATGCTGAACAGGATGGAAGTTGGGTGGAAGGGGGCAGAGGGAGGGTGATATTCATTCAGGTAGGGATCACTTTTGATTCTTCAGTTGGTTAGACAGCCAATCTAAGCCCTCGTATAAACCATCTCCACTGGTTGCACAGGTTGCCTGGATGTACCAGTTTCTTTGACGAAGGGAATGCAGACCTAGTTTGTCTGTGATTTCCGCAGCATTCATTGCATTAGGAAGATCCTAAGGAAAGGGGGGGGGGGAGAATATATAGTTTAATAAGAGATAAAAAAAATATATAAATCTTTTCTACATTTGTAAATTCAACTTTGTAAACATTATTTTGGTCACAAGTGATTGCTTTTGGATGATAACTTTTTAAATATGTAGCAAAATGGAAAAGTATAAGTAGTGGTATGAACATTTAGAAATGACAGTATGGAAACAGAAGATAATACTGTAGAGAGAAAGGCTGTTATAATTTCATTTGTTGGGCCTACTGATTTTCCTTTTACCACAGTAAGAATGTAATGGTTACTCTGGACCGCATCCACAGTATGAAAATAAGAAAAATAATGGGGACATTTTACGCCTATGCAAAACCTCGGTAAACTGCCGGGGAGACAAATAGTTTTTCTAGCTCAAGGTTAAATAATAATTCATAAGCAAAGCTTATCCTGTTCTGTGAGCATAAGCAATAGCATAGTATTTTCCCCACATGCTAAGATTAATGATCCCCCCCCCGAATTCAACATGGTTTTTGCCCAGGATCAGGTCCTTTATCGTTATATCTGAAGTAAGAAGTTCTTCTGGACAGTGCTTGTTTTGCTAAATGCAGATTTATCCAAATATAAGATATTGTTTAATTAGAAGACATTATTGTATAAAGATTGGAAATATATGGTATAATATCTAAAAGGACTGTGTGCTTACTCAAGGATAAATATGATATTAAAAAGCTCTTACAAATGTAACTATTTTGGTTGCTATGGAACGTTGTACCATTTTTTTATTTAGAATAATAATTTACCTAACCACCTCCAAACAAACCTCAGTAAAACTTCTAAACCAAGAATCACTATACAGTGAGAACGTTTTGTTAATTGCAAGCTACCACGATGTTGTACAAACGTTACCTGCTTGTTTGCAAATACTAGTAGCACAGCGTCCCGTAGTTCATCTTCTGCCAGCATCCTTGATAATTCCTCTCTAGCTTCATTAGTTCTCTCTCTGTCATTACTGTCAACCACGAAAATTAGACCTGTGTGTGAGGAAAGAATTAATTAAATTACCACTTCCCAGTAGCAGATCTCAACTCACTGCATAACAAAATAGACCATTACATGCATTGGGGAATAAGCAAAAGTAGCTGGTGCTGTGTAATTCTGAAAATAAAATGCAATGAAGTGAATAACTTGAGGTACTAGTAAGTTGTTTACATGTATTAGGAATGTTTTTGGTGTACAGTGTTGAAAAAAATGGACTTCCTGAAATCACATAGCAGCTTTCACTGCTTCTGAACAATGTACTTTGAGGGAATAACTTTCTATAAAGTGTTGAATATGGTTGCATTTAATTTAGAAAATAAGCAAACATCCATACCCTGAGTGTTCTGGAAATAATGACGCCACAGGGGTCTGATTTTGTCCTGTCCACCAACATCCCAGACTGTAAAACTGATATTCTTATATTCCACAGTCTCCACATTAAAACCTGGAAAAGACAGATGCAATGTGTTACATAGTGTGTGCTGGTGCAGCCCACAATTGAATGGAAAGAAGTCAAGTTATGTACCAATGGTGGGAATAGTGGTCACAATCTCGCCCAGTTTCAGTTTATATAGGATTGTGGTCTTTCCTGCAGCGTCCAGGCCCACCATGAGAATTCGCATCTCCTTCTTTCCAAAGAGGCCTTTAAACAGGTTGGCAAATATGTTTCCCATTGTAGTGTTTGTTTTACCTGTCAGAAAATGGATTATAAAATGGTTAATGGATTTTAATTGTAAGATACTTGATAAGGGGGCAATACGTAGCAGACAAACATTGTAATCATTAGGATGCTCTCTATTGAATAGTGTATGTTAGCCATAGTAATGACTTCTGGATATCACAATATTCTCTTGTTATATGGAAAGCATTGAACATTACTTATCAGTTCCAAACATAAAACATAACATACTCCGCTTTTAATAAATACTTAAAAAACAAAACAAAAAAAACTGACACGTTGAAAGGTAAAAATGCTGTTTGACAAACAAGCATTGATGTGACAAGTAGTAACAATAAAGTGTATGCACCCATGCACTGCTAGTTGTTACTCATTTGAAGCAAATTTCCAAATAGGAGAAACTTCTATATTTAAAGCAAGGCTCCATAAAACCCAGTGCAGTGCAGAGATGGGCGTGTAGTTTATCACAGGTGTGACTGAGGAGGTCATCCCATGCTTCCCATTATCCTGCCTGCCCGCCCTTGGAAACTGGGAAAAAAGCTCCAGCAGCACAATGCTGGAGTGTCTTTTTCTCAGTCCATGGCTGTGAAGAGAGGAGGAAGCCAGAAGACTAATAGGTAAATGACTTGGCGTATGTGTGTTTTTGTAAATAAATAGACACAGTGTAACTATCAAGTTATTTCTTTATTGTGCTGACTCAACAATTAGCCTTATAGCACCAGTTGCCAGCTGATTTTTAGTTTTGTCTGCAGTGCAACTTGGTTTAGCCAAAGTGTAAATATACTTAATGGCTTTTGCTCCTATCTTTGAACCATGCTGACAGAGGTATATGCGGTACATTAAGATACAAGGCTGACTTATGAGGGGCAAAAAATATTGTGTGTTTCTAGGGAGTTTTCAGTAGTTCTGGGTAATAGGTTTAATTGCTGTTCTAGGTCATGAAAATTGAATTTGGCTCCAACAAACTCCAGACAGGCCATGAAGAGGGAGTGTGCGATACATCTGAGGCTTTAGGTGGCTCATATGACTGCAGTAACAAAGTCTATATATTAAGGTATCTGGAGTTCGCTATTGGTTGTTCCCTAAAAACAGAAACAATCTCAAAATGCGCTAACATAGAATAAATTGTGAATAATAATAAAGCTGCCTCTCGCACACAAGGAAGGTTCCACCTAACTCTCCATATAGAATAAATACAAACAGTTAGAAAACAGATATGGTGGGCGTTAAGAAACAATTTATAGTGCAAACGTGAATACGAGATAATTACAAAGTGTTCTCTTTCTTAACAGAAAAAGTTACAATAGTGTAAGGCAAAATGAAAATACCAATAAACAATACTAATATAAAATGTATCCTTTCATAAAACGTTATCCTGTATTGTATAACTACACTCATATTCTGAATTAGAGATGTGAAAACTCTTAGACTTTAGAAATTAAAATGTAGGATGGAGGGTGAGATTACAAACAAAAACTGCAAAGATAAACAGAGTGGGGAAAAAGTGGATATCGGGATAAAAGCAAATAGAAAGATTTAAAAGCCTAGGGGTAAAGAAGAATATAAATAGATGTCCTGATAAGCAAATACAATAAAGGAATTTAATAATAAACTGAAAAATCACTGTCCTCTGTATGAAGGTCATAAAGCGAGTGAAACCATACACTATGTGCACTCACTGTCACGGAAAGTCCTCAGTCTCATAAGTTCTCAGAATCCCATATTTCCTTACAAAGGCGAATAAATCCAATATTCCTGTTTGCACTCTAAAGTTTTTGACACTTTATAAATTATTTCATATCTATTTTCTAACTATTTATATTTATTGGATGTTCCCCATTAGTAAAATACAGTATAAAAACATAGAACCAATACAGTACCAAGATTTGCCAGATCAAGCATGATTAACATCAAGCACTCAACTTATGTTTAATCTGTTCCAGGAAACCAATCAGCTAACGAGGGGCACACACCAATGCCTGGATTTAGTTTATGCACATTTATTTCCCCCTCATTAGCACTACTTAAATTCATTCAGTTCTTGTGGGCAGCCAACAAATGCATGTGTCCTTCACCATCATTACAGAACATTTAAAAGGGAAGAGTTGCCAAGGCAACTTAAATAGCTGATAGTATATTGAGCAAACGTTAACAAAAGACTAGAAGTAACAAAGCTGTTATATACTGTAATAAGAAGCTACAGACTAATTTCTCAAAAGGTCAGGGACAGAAAGGGAACAGTTATTCCAACCTTGCATTATGATGGCACAACACTTTTTACAGCTAAAGATGTGCTCCTGCATGGTACACTTTGAGTGCAGATGGTACATATTGTACAGTTTATAATGTATTCTTAAAAACCTGATACCAACTTAACTGAGAACACTTGCTTGCTTAATCTTTTTACAATCACGATAGTTCATATCAATCTAAATACAAACTGTAAGTAACAAGGGCCCGGATCCAGAGTTAGTGCCAAATTCCGTACACTATGCTCCACTGCAGAGATTCACCCCCCCCCCCTTCCCCCAAGCAGGTGAGCAGGGCTTTTCTGCAAAAAAATTAAAATATGGGTGGGTGCCTTAAAATACTCCAGGGTAGACCATGGAAATTCTGGGTCCCAGGTCTGCCCTGACATTGTGAAGAGGCTGCGCGTGGCTCCCAGGAGGGACTAGTTTACTGTTGCATAGCAACAGTAAACAAATCCGTCCAATTGGGTGTATTAAGTGAGACCCAGGTTGAAAAACCAAGGTCAGCACCTTTCACATCGCCACCTTACCAGGGTCCTACACAGGTAAAAATTCTTCTCTTTTGCTGTTTCTAAGGACCCTGGTACCTTTCAGATCGCCACTAAAAGCCAGTGTTTTTAGTGGCGATCTGAAAGAGGTATTAAATATTCCACTTACATCTGCAAGCGCATAGTATACTGGATTGTGCACAAAGTCTTGGCTAAAAAACATGGAAATTGTTTAATTTAGAATTAACAACAAATGTATATATGAGAGTACTAGTAATAGGACTGCTGGCCCTAGTTTATTACTCACAACAACTAAGTCTTCAAGCTTTTTATCCACCAGGCTTGACAAAAATGAAAGAAATCCTATGTAGGAGCGCACCACTCAGATGCCTGAACAGCAGGCAATTAGCATCTGATCAGCCCAATAATTGTAGTGTTACCAAGCATAATATGTTGAGAGAAAAGATGGAGGAATACCATAGCTACAACCAAATTGTGCACATTGTCTATGAAAAATGTACCTGAAAGTGTTTTAATAATTATTGATGAGTCATATATGAGTTATAGCATAATGATTCAAAGTGTATATTTGTGTGTAGGAGGATTTCTGCACAAAGATTTCAATATATCTGTATGCTCTGTGCATGAAGCTATAGAAAGGTGTAGAAAAGCATATAGTAGGAACATGAACAGACTTTAAGCCCAGATAGGTAAATTACAACACTAATATTTCTGGCAAACATAAAGAGTAACTGTATCCAGAACAATGCTTGCCCCATATATAAACGAGGATCCAAAAAACATTTTGTCTGTGATGACTATAAAGCCTTAACAATACTGGTAAATGACAGCATCATACCTTATAAAGGTCAGGAAAAGATTTTACTGTTAATTAACTTGCAGCCAAACAAGCCCAAACGCCTACAGGGTTAGTTGGTCCTTTGAGGGCAACGGGTTTTAATAAACACTAGATCATCAGACTGAGCCTATTGGGACTATGGACAGATCCTCCCTTAATAACGATAGGCAACTTATGGACACAATGTATGCAAGTTGCCAACCAGTTTGTAATGCTCATGCGCGTTAAACGCAGTCGCCTGATGCCGCGTTCCATGCAGAATTGAGTCTCCGCATGTGGAGCAGGCCCATTCACCATATGCATGATGGGTGATGATAGGTAGGGTAATCATATAGTAAGGACTTGTCTAAGTACTTACGTACAATCCAGTATTTTGCATTTAAAATACTTAAGGTAGGGTGCAGAACACAGAAATTCCTTCCACACATAGGAGTGCACAGTTTTCTACATGCAGAGGTTAGGATAGCTAATTCCACTGCAGAGACTAACGTATTGAAACTACATTTAATATTGGAACCCATTCTATAGCATTGGCTTTACAATATATTAGAGAGGTGATGCACAATAACATATAGGACCAGAACTAGATTTCCAAGAACAATGACAGCGGGGAACTGACACCAGACTGAACATTCAATGGAAGTTCTAGGTTGCAGGGCCTGGAGGAGCAAGCCGATTTCTTAAGTTACCACTTGAGCAGATTTGCGGCACTGGCTTCTGCTTTTCCTATATCTGGACTTGGTAGCACAATATATCAAAACCCTTGGCAGGATCTTTTATTTTATTCTATTTTTATTATATTCACAATAGCTTTTAATGAAGGTTAAGGGATTGTTGTTTTACAACAAATCTATACACCTTTTCTCATATATATATCTCCATTCATAAGATGTCTGTGTCAAATACAACACTGAAGATTTTGTCAACAATCTAATCACTCATTTGAATGCACTGTGGACTCTATCCATTTATTGCCAACACTCAGAGCTTATTAAGGTTAATAGTACAGTAATGCTGGGGTCCTGTGTCTTTTATTTTCTTATAAATCTACCATTGGAGATTTGTGAAGGTCCCTCCCCTGGTAACTGGTTTTATATGCAGCTTCTTAGCACAAGTTGGATTTGCCTTTTATTCTCAGATTAGACTAACAATTTATCATTTAAAATTTGATACACATTAATATATATTGTTACATGCAAAATTAACCTCTACTTTAACAGTATTAGTATGATATGGCCTCCATTAAAAAAAATGTATGTTTTTTAAAATTGCAAGACAAAAAAATGATTTTCTTTCCCAGCAATTCTGACTAGCAGTGGAAATACTTCTCTTACCACTTTCCAAGGTGCTTTGAAACTCTTCATTAAGGAGTCAGCAAAGTCCATAAAATATACTATCACAGTAGGTTTATTGGTCAATTTTATTTATATATTTACAGAAGCATATCCCTTGTCACT
>WWET01001656.1:272899-283478 GCA_011038615.1 Limnodynastes dumerilii
TTTCCCAAACATAATTGTCATAACTACAGCTGACCAGAGTAACAGCAGATGGAAATAGCAATTCCTAACTGAATTCAAGTAATCAAATTTAAATCAATAGAAAAATATATATGAGATTTACAGATAGCACAAGTCAGTTAAAGCATGTGCTTTTTTTTGATCCCGTGAAACATCTTAATGCAAGTTGAATTGCCAAAATACCCAAAGATGGATTACCCTGTGATAAAAAAATAAAAAAAAGTAACAAAAAGCAGCAAACCTCAACAGCATCTTGTCCACAGTAACAACAGACTAGCATTGAAGTATGAAAACCTGGAAGGTTCTATTCTAACTGCTATACTTCCTGGAACGCACTTCCTGGAATGCAGTACACAAGACCAGCACCATCTATATACTCAAAAGCACATGACTGACATTCAGTGGTAAAACAAATACAGAAATAAGTAAAATTGCCAACTTCAGGTCTTTAGTTTAAGATTTGTTACATTCAATTTATCTATCGATTTGTATTTATAATACAAAGGAATCATTGGTAAATGTGTATAATGCCTATTTGGCTTTTCAGATTTCTAGCGTTTAAGCCAGCCTAAAACATTCTTCATTGATTTTAACATGTATTTTATACTGATAAACTTCATATCTCAGTAAAAAAATGTGGCTGAATACTTCAAACAACTTTTAGTTAATTTTGAAGAAGAATAGCAAAAAGTTATAAAACAATTAACCCAGAAACAATTGAATCAGTAGCCGGAACAGACAAAAAGAGGAATGTCAACCTAACATTATAACTGCATCTAGCTCATGCAGTCTTGACTATTAAGAACAAGTTAGAGCATCAAGCAATAACCATTACAAGTTAAACAGAAGCACATTTCTACTGATGAACCATGTTTTACATTAGTAGCTTTTTGATCTGGGACCCTAATTATCAGCATATAGTTAATCCATTAGAAAGCTACAAATTTAAGAGCAGGTCTGTTATGAAATTGCAAACATCAGCATGCACTGACAGAAAGTATGTGGCTGTGTTTGACAAGACTTGTGCTTTTACAACATCTGAGTGCAACAAATTACCCAAGCCTGTTAGGGTTTCTCATTCTTGCACATATTAGATGGAGCAAATTAATGAACCAGGTGTTTATATTATAATCTGCATATGACTACAGTTAGTAGCACAAAAAAAAAAAACTTTCTATAAAGTTTGTTCCCATAGTAACCAAATATTTCTTATACTTCACTGTTCTGTAAAATCTAAAAAAAAAAATATAACTTCATTGATTACTATTGCATTATCTCTTATGCAATCAAAGAATATAGCTATTAACAATATTTCAAGTTTGTGTCTTTTCTAAGTATTTGTAAGAACCATGGTCACATTCAGTGGCAATGAAATACAATACTATATACCACCACATACGATTTTGTAAATATAGATAATACTATATAAATTGTCCACTGTAAAACTAGCTCTATTTAATAATGCCAAATGTAGCTAAGCAGGAATACCCTGATATTCTTGCTTGACATTTGGCTACGTGGACTAATGTAGCCAGCAGAATTCAATAGGCTAACTGACTTGATTTACAAAAGAGTAGACTGGCTCAGTTATGGAATTTGCCCAGGCCTTACCACCATCTATGCAAAAAAAATCCCACACATTACCGCTAATATCTTAGCAAATAAGCATAACAAAATTAGATCACTGATTTCTCGTTGACATTTTTTATGCCCTGTCATACATAAAGCAAAAGGTTTATGATTTGTAATCCCAATCCACGTTTTTATACACAATATACAAAGGATTATAATGTGTAGGTATTCTAATGAATTAATCTACGGCAGCTGTCTAGATTTCAGTATTAGACTTTGGTGGATGAAATTTGCTGCCTGGCAGATAAGACATTTATAAAGGCAACAATAAAACGCTGGACGGAAGTGCACCATGTATGACAGCCCAATTTACAGGGTGTCCCTGGCTCCTACAGCTATCTTTAAGGCACAAGTCACTATATTTATTAAGAACAGAACACCCGAAATAAAAATGAGTCATTGATTTGTGCGTACGAGATGTATTTAGATATACGTGAGCAGAGCGACCATAACGCGCTTGATAACATTATGGGGTGGACCTGAAAACACCACAGGGCTCACGTTGTACGACATATCAAGACAAAAAGTGACATTCAATTGCTGAAACACTGTAACTCTCACCACCGTCTTTCCTAGTACGACTTCCTCCTCCTGCCGCCTCTTTCTTGCTGCTCGGTCACACGAAATGGCGGCTGTTGCTCACGTCACCGAGTGAAGGAAGCCAAGAGGGGGAAGACCTGCGCGCGCGCCCTACAACGCCAACCAATCACAGAAAGCCATTGCTACACCATTAGGCGTACATAGAACGCAAGGAAGTCAGACAGCCAATCGCGGAGCGAAGTGTCATTTACGTACAGTCACGGCTGTGAATAAGGAAGCTAAAGGACGTCCATAATGGTACACAGTCAATCAGTTACACGTTTAGATGCTTTCATGGCTTTAGCCAGTCTCTTCTGTTGGAATGTAGGAAGTAGTAATTTCGTGTAAGTGTCTGCCTTATGTGTAACTCGTTGAACACGGCAGTGTTTTAGCCGCATTCAATAAATAGCGTAACACCATCGCCATGGTTACAGTCGTCATTTTTTTCCATGGGAGATAGGTGTAGTAAAATGTCCGCTTTCCAACGTCACTGGGCTGAATGTTTAACTATACTCATCACTAGGGCACTCCGCCCAGTCTAATAACCAATGGGGCTGAAGTTCGTTTGATAGCTCTTTGGGCGAGGCTTATATCCAGTATATAAGATTGGAGCAGGCCACTTACTATATTTAACATTATTGTCGGGTGGAGAGCGTACTCGGGTTGTTTCTATGGTGGTTGTGAAACACCAAGTTGTCATATCAAGTAGCTTTATGATTCAGAGGTGTTGGGATAGAACCTGTTTCTTTTCTCTGAGCTGTTGAGCTACAGTCTCCATCAATGTTTCTTTTTAAAATCATGGTTGCCAACTTTTGTGAGAGAGTATCAGGGAGATAGTGGAGTTTGTCTGTTTTTCCCATGTTTGCGTGGGTTTTCTCTGGAAGCTCTGGTTTCTCCCACACTTCAAAAACAAACGAATAAGTTATTTGGGTGCTGACAAAATAAATTTTTGTTTTTGTACGTTGCGAGTCCCTGCTGCGATGTTACACATTGTGAAATAGAGGCAGCTGAAAGTGTCTTTTTGGCTGTCCCTATTTTGAATATGTAACACCGCATAATTTTTTCTTTTTTATGAATGGGTGAGTATGCGATTCCCATACTCACCCATTCATTATCAGAAAACAGCGCTGCCACCGGACCAGACCACCGGAGAGGTTAGTAACCCTCTCCGGGGACTTAGGGTTAGTCTGCGGGAGGGGAGGTTAAGGGAGTAGGGAAGCCTTACCTTTCGGAGCACTGTGTTCGGTGCTCCAGGGATTGCTATGCCTCATCGAGATATACGCAATCGATATCCCAGCCATTTCGAATAGGGCCGCATGCTACGGGGACTCACACCCGTTTGTGTACATGTGGGTTAGGAAACTTAAGCTGTCCATACACATTAGATGATTATAAGTCCCAGCAAGAGGTGGCCTGATACACATGACTATTTCCTGCAAGGGAAAGGTCCTGCCATCAGTGTCACAATCCTAGCAGAAGAGAGAACCATTTATACCGCGTTCACATTACCACTGCCTAAAAAGCCGGCTTTTTAGGCAGTGGGCAGAATTTAGAAAATTTCAAAGTGGTGCGTTCAGACTGAGCTGAACGCACCGGCTTTTTTTCTTTTTTTTTTGTCAGCAGCCGGCAGCAGGGAAAATAGCCGGCTTTTTGGCTCAATCTGAATGCAAAAAGCCGGCTATTGAAAAAGCCGGCAAAACCCTTCTTTTTAGCCGGGTCTAAGACCCGGCTAGAGAGACCCAGGGTTTGCTTTCAGATTGCCAAAAAAAAGCCGGGGTTTTCATGAAACCCGGCAATTTCATGAAAACCCCGGCTTTTAGGTGGTAATCTGAACGGGGTATAAGTGAGCTAATTGGCTTAGCTTAAAGTATCGGGTGCTATTGCCCAATATTTTTAAACAAGTCCAAGGACTAAATAATCGTACCAGAGCAAATATTTCTAAAGCTAGAAAATTTGTAGTAAATAAACATTAATAAAAAGGAGTTATATTTGGTGTGGTTAAATTGTTAGTAAATAAACATTAATAATTGTGATAGTACTATCAAGGTCATACACCAAAGGGGTGTGTTCAGTATGGCTAAAAGGTGTGTCCTTTGATAAGCATGAGTGTGTCTAGCACTGCTAGGTAAAATAACTCCATTTTCTATGCTTGCCTCAGTCACTAGAATGACTCTAAAAACTTAGCTTTTCATAGATGAGAGGAAGGGGCTGCCCCCTCTGGCAGAATTGATCTTCAACTCGGAATGCAGTGCTGTTCTGCTGGAGAAGGTGAGAACATATAGATGGTGATAACAGACATACACTGGGGGGAGAATATATAGACAGAGATAACAGAGACATACACTGGAGGGAGAACATATAGACAGGTATAACAGAAACATACACTGGGGTGAGTATATATGGACAGGGATAACACATACACTGGGGGGAAAATATATGGACAGGGATAACAGACATACACTGGGGGGAGAACATATAGACGGAGATAAGAGATATACATTGGTGGGGGCACATATAGATGGGGACAACAGAGGCATATACTGGGGTGCCTATATAGACTGGAATAACAGATATAGACTTATGGAGAACATATAGATGGGGATAACAGAGCCATACACTTGGGGGAAGAACATATAGACGGATAACAGAGACATACACTGGGGGAGAACATATAGATGGGGATAACAGAGCCATACACTTGGGGGAAGAGCATATAAATGGGAATAACAGAAATACTGGGGGGAGAACCTATAGACAGGGATAACTGAGACATACACTGGGGGGAGCACCCATAGACAGGGATAACTGAAACATACACTGGGGGGAGCAGCTATAGGAGACAGAAACATATACTAGTGGAGCACATATAGATAGGGATAACAGAGACAAGGGGAGCACATATTGACAGATTAACAGAGACATACAGTGGGGGGAGAACATATAGACGGGGATAACAGAGACATACAGTGGTGGGAGAACATAGGTGGGGATAACAGAGACATACAGAGTGGGGAAAATATACAGTGGGGGGAGAACATATAGACGGATAACAGAGACATACAGTGGGGGGAGAACATAGTGCACGATACGTTTTCTCTACTATAATACATCTGAGACCAATAACCCAATCTGGCCACCCGGGTATCATACTGATTATAACTCAACTATTTCTGTTGGAACTGCCCCTGTTTATACAGGGTATCATTGGTATCATCTGCATCCAGATACCTTGTGAACTTTATAATCTCTGTTGAGGAATATAGAGTTAACTGCAATACAATTAATGTGAATTTTTTTTATCCGGGTGTAGTACCAGAATACAAGGTGTCAGCATATGCTTGTTTATTTATATCAGTTTTTATATGTTTTTAAGGGTGATAATAAAAAAATCTGTGTTATTTATTAAACTAGTGCTGTTTTCTGTGTGGATTATGCAAGCCAACAGATTTATCTACATTAATATATATATATATTTTTTTAGCTCTTATCTGCCGTCACTTTCTATGTTTCTATATTTCTATGTAACCTCAGCAAAAGTCAAGTTTCATTTAAATAATAATAATAATTTTTTTTATTTTTTTTTATATTTATTTTATTAGAAATCCATATTGCATTCAAAAGGCAACATTGTCACATAGTAATTTCTGTAAGCACAACAAATGATGAACCATCAATTACAAACATCACATTTTGTGGAGTAAACAGCCCTATTTTTGTGAAAACAACACAAATGAAAGTCCATACGGTTAT
This sequence comes from Limnodynastes dumerilii, assembly GCA_011038615.1. Lineage (NCBI taxonomy): Eukaryota > Metazoa > Chordata > Amphibia > Anura > Limnodynastidae > Limnodynastes > Limnodynastes dumerilii. Next base: position 278,879 of record WWET01001656.1, read on the forward strand.
GCGAACAAATAGTTCAAACGACATCAATATCCATCACACTGTCACCGTCAATCACATAATGAAACATGTGGTGTGTGAAAGCCGTTTGGCTAAGACATATTCTTATCAACCAAGTATTTTATTGTCTTAATAAAGCCAGTGGATGACAATAATTAAATGATTCTAGACAGTAAGTATTATAGGATGATCATTATCCATCTCCCTTAGCAGGTACCAAGACATGTCATGGAAATCCTTATGAATCTGTTGTTTAATAGGCAGCGGGAGATGATTTATAAATTTTTCCCAGCATGTAAACAACCCCTCCACCAATTTTTCTCTATCTAGCCTCCGTACAATCCATCTTGAAGATATGGTAAAGTTTATCCTTAAACATGTCCAAGGAAGGTGCATTAGGAAAAAGCCATATTTGTAAAATTGACATGCGTGCAGCCGCACTCACAGCCAATAGGAGTTTCATTAATATATTTTAATGCTGTATTCTGTATATATGTATTCAAGGAGAGTTGGCAACTATGTTTCCTCCTATCTCTCGGACTGCTCCTTCTCTGTAGCAACCCCTACTACTCTTCCCCTACTACCCCAACTTCCTGTTGGCGTCCCCCAGGGCTCAGTTCTTGGTCCCCTTTCTGTTCTCGCTCTACACCTCCTCTCTGGAACCTCTATGCCGACAACACTCAAATCTATCTCCTCTCCCCCGAACTGCTATCGAAAGTGTCATATTGCCTCTCAGCCATCTCCTCATGGATGTCTGAGCGTTTTCTGAAGCTTAACATTGACAAAACGGAAATCGTAGTCTTCCCTCCTTCACGTATCCCCTCTACCCCTACTATCTCTATTACTATTGGCGACTCCACCATCTCCTCCTCCACCCAAGCCTGCTGCTTGAGCGTCATCCTGGACTCCTCTCTCTCCTTCACCCCCCACATCCGTGCTCTCTCACTGTCCTGCCGCTTTCATCTCCGCAACATTGCTCGCATCAGACCCTAAAACGCTCATTCACTCTCTTGTTATCTCCCGTCTGGACTACTGCAACATTCTACTCTCTGGCCTCCCTCTGGTCCGTCTCACACCCCTACAATCTATACTAAATGCTGCAGCCAGACTCATCTTCCTCTCCCAATGCACACCCTCCACCTTCCCTCTCTGTCAATCTCTACACTGGCTTCCTGTCCCTTTCAGAATTCTCTTTAAGCTCCTCACCACAACTTACAATACTTTCTCCTCCTCCACCGCTCCCTACCTCTCCTCCCTTATCTCCATCCAGACTCCCTCCCGTCCACTCTGCTCAGCTGGTGACTGCCGCCTCAACTCCATCCTGATAACTACCTCTCACCCCGCATCCAAGACTGTTCCCGGGCTGCCCCTCTACATTGGAAAAACCTACCACATCCTATCAGGCAATCCAGCACACTCCAATCCTTCAAACGCTCCCTTAAAACCCACTTCTTCAGACTAGCCTACCCTTCCTCCACCTACGCTTACTTGTCCTCCCCATCTTCACCACTGTGTCTCCTGTTTGTTCCACCTCTCTCACTTAGCATGTTAGCTTTTATGAGCAGGGTCCTCCTTCCTCCTGTTATTATCCCTCTACCCTGTCATCATCTCTTCTCACCTTTTTATCTCTTCTGTCTATCTCTCTCCTTATTCATCTGCTCCTACACACTTACCCATAATCTTTATTTTCCTCTCATTGTTTTGATATTTTTGTATTGTATTTATTTTTGCTTTATACATGTATTGTATTCCATCATATTAAATGCAAAGTATGATAAAAAGGTCACAGCGCTGGAAACCTCATAGGGAGAAGAGTGCCAGTATGTAAATGAATCAGGTGTATATTATAAATACTGAATATTTAAAATATATTAAAATGTATTAAAACAGTCCATAGGCTCCTTCCATTTGGGTGATGCTTTTAAACAGACTTTTTCCAGTGATTGCACACATGTAAATTGTTAATTATTGTATTGTATATGCAACTATCGTCTTTGCTATTGCCTATGTACGGCGCTGCGGATACTGTGTGGTGCCTTATAAATAAACGTTAATAATAATGGGCCTGATCCAGAACTACTGTTTATTGAACTACGTCCGTCTATGGAAGACGGACGTAGTTCTGGATCCGGCCCAATATGTTTAAAATTCAGTTTTGATTGGAACACCCCAATCTTGATGGATTGTTTCATTTTAACATTTTAATATTGTATCTGTAATAAAGCTGATATTTGTTTAACAATGTGTTTCTTAATTATTTTGACACTACAAAAACATTTTGCAGAAACTTGTGTATGTTTTAGAAGCGATTGTCTTATTTATGAAAAAAAAGGCTTGTGGAAGAAAAGCACGTTGCAATGATAGTGACAGTAATGGCACTTCCCATCTTCCATAGTAACAAAAATTAAGTATGTTAAAATTTGTGACTGTGGGTAACAACATTATCTGATCAAGTGTAAAGGGTGTAAATAGAAGTAATGTAGGTCATAGACACAGGTGTGAGAAATGGAAACCACATCTAGTTTTGCAATTTTCAATAATTTGCAAATGATGAGGTCCTAAAAGGCCTGTAATCTTTCCCCTACTTTAAATAAATTGTGATTTATTATGATTTTATTGAGAATTTAGAAGAATTAAAAAGAACATTTAAGAAATATGCCGGAAGCATATTTTAATGGCCTAGAACATAATCTAATAATCATAATAATGTGGCAAAACTTCATATGAAATTGATTAGCCACCAGCCACCCTAAAAACAGGTGCCTAAGCTAGCCACATACTACAGAATAGAATGAAGGGAAAAGCAGACATGTCGCCCTCACAGTTGGAGAGGGCAGTATAAAGTGATATGACATACTTATAAGACCATATGAAATAAGGAGATATGAAGAAGGAACTGCACCTGTCCGAAAACAGATAAGCAGTGATTGTATTACACAAACATGCTGGTTAGTAAATAAACCTCCCAGAAAGGTAAGCTACCACAAGATCGTGCACTCCAATCCAAAATATCGTAAACAGTCGTTTATCTTTATTCTCAACATAATACAAAATATTCCATTAAATTCAGCGAAAATATAAAAAGACATGGACAACAACTAGCACAAGTTACAAACACTTAATAAATATATATATATATATAATTTTGGTTACATAGCACACATATTTATTATCAATTAGAAATAAACAAAACAAAAAAAACTCACAGTGGGTCTTTACCCCAAAGAGGGCTGCGAGCTAACCCTACCTGTTATGGTCATTAAGGCATAATATATTAGTCATAGATAGTAAATAGCATGACACTACCTCGAAAAAGCAATCAAGTGACACGTGTCGGTGTGGTCCTGGGTGAATTGTTTTTATTTTCTCCATGCTACTTACTATGACTAAAATCTTATGCTTTGATGACCACAACAGGTAGGGTTAGCTAGCAGCCCTTTCAGGGGTGAAGACCCACCGGTTTTTTGGGCTAATTTCTATTTTAAGCATGAGCGACAGATTACTTGATAATAATGAAAATGAGTGTACTATGTAACCAAAATATCAAATATTATAACAGTATCCACTTCACCTATTGGTTTTATTAAGTGTTTGTAAAGGGCTATATGTTATCCATGTCACTTTATATATTTTCGCTGAATTTAATGAAATATTTTGTATTATGTTGAGAATAAAGATTATTTACTGTTTATGATATTTTGGATTGGAGTGCACTATTTTGTGGGAGGTTTCTTTACTAATCAGCATAATGTTTGTGTAGTATACTGTTTTACCATATAGTAGCACCCACTGAGGCTGGATGAGAAAACAAAGCTCAAAATTGCAAGTCTTTCTTTATTAAGAGCTTTTACTGCAAGACTCTGGTGCGGATAGAGAAAGCTGTGAATATATCCAAGAATAAAACCTTGATAGAAAAGCAGGTTAGCTCGAATGCTACCCACAGATAGCTGTAGGTCAAACAGCACACACACCTATCAAAAATGAAATTCTTAGATCTTTCGGGTAATGAGTGTGTTGAAGTTAAAAGGACAAAGGCCCTCTTTTCTCCATTGTATTAAGATACTCCCTGTCCATCGGATAATGCTGTTCAATATTCCCAATAAATTGCTTCCAAACTTAAATAGACAACAATTGAACATCATTATCTGATGGACAGTTTTTTGCATATTCTTTCCCCTATTTTTCACTTTTGCTTAGAGCACGTTTTCTATATTTTATGTGGAATATAGATTAATATCTTTAGTTATTTGTTATTGACTTGAAATATGCACCATTTAGGTGTTCCTTTTGGTTGTGCTCATAAAATCTATTTAATAAGCCTAAACATTTTTGGAAACCAAGTGCTGTTCTACATGCTTTCTTATATGGTGGTACTGAATTCTAAAGATTGTGCCAATATATATTGCAGGATATTTTGAAGCAGGAGGCTATTTCACGGTAAAATATCAAATCTATATACATATTTGTCTATTAAAGTTGTTTGACCTCTCTTTTGTGCGGTGCTTGCTGCGGCTGTCTGAGAAACGGTGATGCGGACATGACCTCCACAGTCACCCCATCTATAACATGCCATAGCCATTTCTCCCACATTTCCCTTTCCTGC
>WWET01001657.1:0-11688 GCA_011038615.1 Limnodynastes dumerilii
TGTTAAGCGTTGGGCAGTTCTTAAGAGGCATATCTCATCATTGACACTAAAGCCAATTTGTGACACTAGGTGGGAAAGTCGCATTGATGCTCTGCGGCCCCTCAGATTTCAAACAGGAGAAATAAACGATGCCTTATACGAAATGAGTACAGACACCAAATTTGATCAAGATTGCAGATCTCGTGCAAAAAATCTATGCAATAAACTTAGGGATTTCCAATTCTTGTGCTCCCTTGTGCTGTGGCATGACTTGCTAAATCATATTAATCCAGTCAGTAAGCTGCTTCAAAATGTTGGAGAAAATGTTTCTGTTGCTTTCTCAGCCATCAATGATATAAGAGCTTTTGTTTCCAACTACCGCTCTGATGCAAGTTATGAGTCCTTACTTACAACTTCTAGACAGTTATGTGAAGATCTGGATGGGATTCCTCAATTCAAATCTGAGCAAGCAGTTATCGAAGAAGAAAGTCTAAACTGTTTGCATATGAGCATGAAGATGAATCCCCTCAAACACCCAAAGATATCTTCCGGGTAAATTTTTTCTACACCATTTTAGATGTTGTGATGTCATCTCTCAATGAAAGGTTTGAGCAATTAAAACAACATAGTGACAGATTCAATTTTTTATATGATTTAGAAAATGTCACTCAACAAGACACAGATATTTTGCAACAGCAATGCATTAATTTGGAAAAGCACTTATTAGACGGAGATAACAAAGACATCGATGGAATTGAATTATTTGATGAACTGTGCACCTTCAGGGATGTATTTGCAACAGAATTGGGAAACTTTACAAATCCTTTGCAAGTTATGCAGTTTATTCATTCAAATGAATTGGAACTGAGAATACTACTGACGCTTCCCGTTACTGTAGCAAGCGGAGAAAGGTCTTTTTCAAGATTAAAATTAATAAAAAATTATTTGCGCTCAAGTATTTCCCAAGAAAGACTGGTAAACCTAGCAATAATTGCTATTGAGCTTGATGTGGGTAAGCAGTTGCAGATTGAAGAATTGGTTTCTAAATTTGCAAGTATGAAAGCATGCAAGGTTACATAGCTTTAACCTGTTCCAACACATTCTGAGAAACCTAGCAATAATTGCTATTGAGCTTGATGTGGGTAAGCAGTTGCAGATTGAAGAATTGGTTTCTAAATTTGCAAGTATGAAAGCCCGCAAGGTTAAATGGCTTTAACTAACCATGTACCTGCAATGTATAAATATAGCCTATTTAGACATCTCAGTATTTAATTTACTTGTTTACTGTTTGCACTAAAAAGTTGTTTACTATAAGTGGATAATACCACTTATAATATAGGATATAATGTTTACTACCTCAGTATGTATTTTGTATAAATATAGCCTGTTTAGACACTTTAGTATTTAATTTACTTGTTTACTGTTTGCACTAAAAAGTTGTTAATTATAAGTGGATATGTATACTACCTCAGTATTAAGATTTTTCTTCTGTGCACCCCATTAAAGTTTTTGTGACTGTAAGTGAATATTTATGTTAAAATTATTTAATATTTATTATTTAATAAATTCTGATTAAAATGTTTTTTGGTCTCTTTGTTTTTTTTAACAATTACATACAAACATAAACTGTATAAAATGGTGCATTGTAAAACAAGAATGCTATTTTTTATTTCTTTTTATTATAGCAATAAATAGGTCACTACAGATACAGGAAATCAAGCATTTATTTTCCAACATTGTAACTAATACATAGGCGCAAATTTTTATTTTGCAGGGAGGCACCGGACACCCTTGCTCCGGCCCTGGATTTGAATTCCAACCAATAGAACCCGGTGTCTCTAAATCGTTCATAGCCTGTCCCAGGGTCTGAGGTCAATTCATCCATGTCTAGGTACAAGTTGGTCACTATTAACCATTCCCGCATTGTGAATGGGTAATGGGACTTCGAATGTAGTGGGATAAGGGCTTTGCGCCATTGCTGAGGTGCCTCAAGAGAAACCCTTTGTATTGGGAGACAGAGCACTCATGAAGGTTGAACAGGCAGAAGAGGGGTCCAGTGGGTACTGATTCCCTAGTAATTTTGGAAGAGAGAAAAAATTGACTCCCTAGTAAGGCTTAATTCCAGGTCAGTCCCACAAGACATCACCGTGTCCCTGACTATATCGCCAGCATTGGTTAGGATAGGAGGGAAGTAATCTGTGCAAAATGTCCTCATGTAGAGTAGCTTGTACAGGGTCTTCACCACTGAGATACTGACGGAACAGATCATGGTGCACTGTAAGATCTTGGTCCAGGTGCTCTCCTCAATGGTTTCTCCAAGATCAGTTTCCCAGGCATTTGTGTTGCTAGATAGATCAGGGAGCATAAAGTGATATATAGAGGAAACTGTGTGTGTAGGGCATTGCTGGCCACACAGAGCCACTTAAAAGGTGTCTGTGGAGTTTGGAAGTGAGCAGTCCATATGGACATTATAAAATAACATATCTGGATATATTGCCAGTAGTCTCGGCAAGGGACGTTCCACTCTGACTACAGATCTGGGAAGGTGCGAAGGTGCACCAATTCCAAAAGCTGGCCAACTTGGAATAACCCCCCCTCCTGCCAGTGGTGAAAGGATCTAAGATCAGTGCTGGGCAGGAAATCCTTGTTTGCTAAAAATGATGTGAGATATGGGGTTATCTGGAGGAAAAGTTTCTGCCAACATTGTAGTGTTGAGGAGACGGTGGGTTGATGGATCAGGGAAGGTCATGGGACCCACGGGAGAAATGCAATGGGAAACCCCACGTGAAGTTCCTCGATTTGAATCTACTGTTTGGATTCAACTCCACGGCTGGAGACCGTCCCTGTCCTTTGGGAGGGTCAATAGGTCTAATTTTATTCTAGGGTGATGCTCATTCCACATAAATCCCCGCAGAGTGCTTTGTAACTCACGGAACCATCTGGGAGGAATTGAGATCGGAAAGGTCTGCATGAGGTACATACAAAATCTTAGGTAAGGTGTCCATTTTTAGATCATCCAGGATAGGCACAAATGTGAAGGACAGAACTTGATATGTGATCTAAAATTTTGGGAAATATTCTAACTTATTTAAAAAATGAAGAAATATATATCATAGGTCTTGATGACAGAGCTGTAATTGGTATTGATTTGTGTTGTGCTGTAATAATTAGGAATGATTTTATTGTGAAAATGGCTGCCTAAAACTGTCAAAAGTCTGTATTTGTGGGAATACACATTGCAAAATGGGCCAAAGAAATGCTATGTTTGATTATTGAGATTGGATGAAGGTAGTTCTATGTTTATCTGAGTAAAAACAGTGCTACTGTAACTCTCTGGAAGGCTATATAATAACCACAAACTATAAGCAGCAATTACTCATGGACTCAGTAGAATTAATTGAATATTTATACAGATATGAAGATTGTGTTATGTTACTGTACACTAGGTCAGAATATTAACAAGGACCTCCTATGTGGTATTCCAGGGCCTGGTTTCTCCATATGCATCCTCCATAATAAAACCGAGTACTTTTTTTTTTACCATAAAATGTCTTTATATAATTTTATTTAGCTATTATTTAATACTTTAAACAAACAAATTTATACACAGGCTGTATGTGTGTTTGTTTAAAATATTAAACAAAAGATTTCTTGTATTGTATGGTGTTCAGTAGAGTGCACTTTGTATTGTATGGCATTCAATAATAAGCTCTCTATTTCATCTCTTATAGCTAGATCAAGACTCCTGAATGCTTTACAAATGTGCAGGGGTCTGAAATTACTCAATGTAGAGGGGAGTGTTCGTCCCCATCACTCCCCTCTATTGGTAGTGGTTCTAGACACTTATGTGTCCAGAACCCTACCTTAACGTTTATGCAATAAACTGCATCTGTACGAATGCGGATTAATGCGTAAAGTGGTCTTCCCCGTCCCCGAGTCATTTGCGAGGCTATCCCCGCCTGTATGGTAGTGATATGGCATGCGTAGTTGAAGGGTCGGCCCCTTAATCACACCTTCTAATGTATGGAAGTGAGTTCTGTATGTTAGAATTTATGCTTTTGTAACATCTGGCATGCGCATATGCTGATGTTACTTGTCAGGGGAATTGCAAATGATGGGGAAGATCCAGACCCCTGCATGCTTTACGTGAGTGCAAGGGTTCATAGGTACAATCACATTGCGGGGATTGCATGCCCCCTGCACTTCCCACTCTCGGTAGTAAATCTGGACACTTACGTGTCCAGATTCCTACCTTAACTTTTACGACTAGGTCTGTGGCCTTGTGGCTGCAGACTCAGTCGTAACTGTGTTTCCCGCCCCCTAATTTAAATGTCTAATTATGCCTCTAGGGCGGAGATATGACAGGAGTAAATAAGGGTTCAGCCCCTTTTGCGTACCGCAATGCATATGTAACAAAGTTATGTATGCATGCCGGTACGCAAGCATAACATATGCGTGCGTAAGTCCCCTATCATAACTCATTCTGGCTCTGGGGCGACGTGCATAAGTCCCCTGACTTTATTAGTTCAAGATCCAGTCCTAAGTCTGTAGAATGCATAAAAAAAGTAAAATCTTTTGAAATTCCTTTGAGGACTATTGGGCCAGATCCTGACCTGAGATTGTCAGGACACCTACACACTTACAATCATAATGCTAGTGTAGCAAGAATCATACGGAACTTGGTTTCCTAGGAAATGGGCTAATTGAATAGTGTGGGAGGGGGCTCCCACACTGGTTTTGATCAGCGGTCATACAGACTGTTGTTCCGCACGATTAATTTAAGGCAGGCTTATGGCAATGTAAGCTACCATAAAGCCCACATGAGAGAGGGGAGTGACAGGGGGCGTTCACTCCTCTCTCTCTGTCGGACAGACAGCGTATAGGCATGCACTCCCCCCCAGTCCCAGTGTATTTACCCTTGCTTATGCCGGCTGAAGGCTACCCTAACTTCAGCCGGCGTAAGCGAGGGTAAATACACTGGGACCAGAGCGCCCCCTCAGCCGTTACTAAGCTGCTATTACGAACGCCCGATACTTGATCGGGCCTTGCCGTAGTTACCAAATGGGTAAATGTGTGACAAGAGTTCAGAGCTAACTATGCTATGTTGCCGTAGTTACGCCAGCCATCATCTGGCCGGCGCATGTGCAGATCGGCTTTTCAGCCATTCTTATGCTTACTCCAGGCGTATTAACGCCGGGCTTCGTACGTCTGGATCAGGCCCTTAATGAGTAAAGATCCTCAATTTGAAATCCAACATATTATTTACACACTTTTTTTTGAAAATGAGTAAAAAACCATGTGGTGCAGAGTTTTGGAAATGTGCTAAAGAGAAAGATGAATGAGAGGGTTCTTTAATTAAAAAAATTCCAACGATCGACACCTTTTTCAGTTGGAATGTAGGCTAGGTAGTTGAAGATGTAAACATTAATATTACATGTGATGGCAATGATGTTGCACAGGCTGTACCTTCAATTAGTTCAGATACCTCCAGTGCAGCAAGTAGGGAAGCAGAGGGTTAATTTATTTAACCAAAAGCAGATAAAAAAAAATTTATGTGGATTCAGCCTTCCGTCTACCCCTCCTTCACCCCTCATCGTTGTCCTTTCATAGGTTTAGGATGGGGGATGCATACTTTGTGGATATTTACTCACCAAAGGGCTGCTCAGTATCTTGTGCTTTTCAAGGCATTCAGCAGCTTTCTACATTGGTGCGTTGTTGCTAGACGGGTGATCGTGGGGTGGCTCACTACATGGATGATTTCCGGGTGTGGGCCCTTCCACCACAGAAGCTGGCCAGAGCCTAATTTTTCAGTACAGGCCCTATTATCCACCCCTGGGTGTTCCCATTGCGCAGGACAAGTAGAGGGTCCGGCCACATGCTTGTCATATCTCGGTATTGGGATGGATCCCTCCATCTGGGGAACTGAGGGTGGAACTCAGAGGATGGGACTCCTTCCTTGATGATTGCAAGGGGATGCAAATCTGCGTGTCCCCTCCCATGTCCAGCATTGTGCTACAGCGCCTGATTAATGCAGCGGAGGGGGGGGGGGCAGCTGCGGCACGTATATCCAGGGCAGTTGGTGCGCAGGGGTGTTGCCAGTCCCTTGGTCTAAAAATGGTTGATGAAGAACTTGGTGCTGCTAGAGATCATTCCTATTGCCATGGCTGTTAGCATTGTGTTCCCACTTATTTCAAAATCGCGTGGTAATTATCAGGGGCGGCAATTTAGGGGTGGTTTCAGCCATTCAACTTCTAAGCGCATTATCACCTCTGGTTGTACGTTTGCTCCGGCTTATTGTTTTCTGAGGCCTGGAGTATAACATTATCTTCCGGGCAGGGCATTTTCCGGGGGTGGATAGCAGATTGACTGTACGCTCTCCAGGTTGGATTGGAATAGATTTCATCAGCTCTCCCTAAGGCGGAGAAGACCGTTGCAACTTGCTGTTGCTGGTTGGCGGGTGGTCGACTTGTCATGAAGGACTTAAGCAACTCTCCCCTCAAGGCATATCAGGCAGCTTGGGGGGAATGGTTAAGGGTTCCGCGAGACACGCGGTGGGGTTGTCAGAGATCTGTATTCTTACCTCCGTAAATTTGTGCTGCAACACTATAAGAGTGTTAGATCTCGAGCTTTCATATGTCCTGCCCTTGTGGGAATGGCTTTGCAGTATAATGCAAGGTAAACCTGATGTCACCAATTGGCTTTTGGTGGGCTTGGCCCTTAGAGGATGTATGAGGTTGCGCCCGGTACCCCCAGACTCACGTTGCCCATTATCAGGTGTCACGTAGGATAAGGTGATGGTGGCAGTGGCGTCGGTGGCCATGGATTGCTCTGGGGCGATCCTTTGTCGAACAGCATTCAGCTTTGCTTCCACGGGTGCCTTACACATTGGCGAGCTTATTGCTGTGTCCAAATCTTCGATGTCTACGGGCGTTTTAGCAGAGAATTTCATCCCTTGCAATGACCTGATACACTGCGAAATCCACAAGGGCAAAACAGAACAGGCGGGGAGAGAATGATGGCTAGAGAGAATGATGGGTATGCAAGCGACGAAATACCAATATTTGCCTTGTGTGCTTAGGGTGTCGCTACGCTAGGAAACGTCCCCAGGGTTGTCCGGTTTGGTTAGCGCGTAACTTAATTCCACTATCCCGCTATCAGTTTACCGTTGTTTTTCAGAGAATGCTGATATGTATGGGATTGGATCTGACCGACTATGGGACTCATTCATCTCGTATTGGAGCAGCATCCATGGTTGCAGCCCAGGGTGATCCAGCAGAGGACTTTAAAGAACTTAAAAGCTGGAAATCGCAGGCATATAAGTCGTATATTTGGCCGTTGATGGGAGAAGACCAGGAGTGATCTGTGCGGGTCCCATGGTGGTAAAATCCTTCGGGTCCTCCATGGCTTTCGAATTGGATATTACATAAATGGGATGTTTGATAATTGCCTCGGACTGCTCATAGCTCCCCGGATTAGCCTGGTAACTGGCCCGCAACACCAGGTGTTTGGAGCGCAAAGGGCTTTTTCCTCTGGGTGCTCGTGTCAGCAAGTAGTTCCCCATAGTCTATATAGAATTTGACCGAGATGATCTTGGAGGTTTTCACCTTTGCCCGGGACCGTTGGCATTCCCTGTTACCCTCACTAGTTCAGGATGTTTTGTTTAAATACTAGCAATGTTTGAACGTCATTTGCAGTTTACTTATGATGTTTATTTGCTGTCTTTTCCCCTCCCATCTTATTCACAGACAGTTTCGTTTAGATGGGAGGTATGGTTAGTGGGGCATTCGTTGCTTTATTGGGCTGAGCGACATTCACTAGCTGCAACTCTTACATCCCAATGTGGCTGGGAGGTGGTATTGAAAGGGGGGAGAGGCCTGCTATGGTCAGCCCTCATGGAGCGATTAACCCAGGAGATGCTACTTGAGAGTTCCCCTGACAGAATGGGGTCTCACCTGGGCAGAATTGACACTGAATAGGTGGCAGCGATTGAGCTTTCTTGGGTATTCAGGAATTACTTATTTTCGGATTTTAGTTGGTGGCCTGCTGTTATCCGCACAGTGTATGGTGGCACTCAGATAATGTCATAGCCACGGTCGGTGTTAGACGAAAGGTGAATCGGTCACAAAAAAGTTTTGTGACACGGCATGGTGGTAAGGTCATTCACCACAGTCAGTTTTGTCTTGACAAGCATCATTGGTACCGCCCAGATGGGGTTCATTTGTCCAACGAATGTTTTTGTTTTTCAGGTTCTAGTTTAGTTAAGTTGTTGGTTTGATGTGGTGGTGCTGGTTAGAGGAACCAGCTTTGGCGGAAAGCGAGTTGTTTTGTTATCTACAATTATAAATTTTAGCGCAATAAGCGGTGTGACTGGTAGCTACAGGAACTAACTATCTTTGACGTGACTGCTTAATGGTGAAGGTGCCTGAGGTCATAGATCCGCCTGGGTGGGCGGTCTCGCGTAACACTTAAAGGAGGTGTTTAACCGAAGGCTGGAGGAGTGCGCTTTGCTGGATTTCAGTGACGGTGTTAAGGTTGCTTCGTTAAGGACCGTTATGACGTTTTCCATATGTCATGTTATATTATTCATGTTACTTGCTTTCTTGGCCCCATCAAAAATTTTGCTAATATAATAGGTTCCGCTTAGGAACAGGTTAGTGACAACTACTAACAATTAAATGGTAAATTAATACATTTATAAAATTCCCAATATCGGTGTTGGTGTATTTATTATAGCTAATTGTTATTGCATATGTAATTGGTTGAAGGTAACAGGATAGCACACATCACACATGGGCAGTTTACATAATTGACAATGCCACCCATCACATAAACTAGTGATCAAGATGCATTAACAGTTATGAAGATGTCTGAACCATCTGCATTATGGGTAGTGAGAGATGAACATTGAGATTTCATAGCTCATAATGGAATAGAACAAAACGATCAGGCAAATCTGAAAGGTAATATTCAAATCAGAAACGCTACTTATCCTTTTTCAACTTTGAAAACTTTCACATGGCGTGACTGTAAAGAGAGCTTCGTTAGTGTATTTTCAGTGATTTTAATGACTGGAAAAATAGTGTTATTATATCTGACCAGTATAATCTCTCTGAACACTGTGAATGTCTTGTAAAATATGTTAGCAGGGTGACATATTTGAAAATAAGTGGCCATGCAGCTAATTAAACAATACTATAGAGAAGTAATTTTTTGGCACAATGTACTACTACGTGTTGTACAGTAGTACATTCAGTACAGTACATTTCTAGCATACTGAGGATTACCTTTTAATGGAGAATGAGATTATTGGCTCTTCAAAAATTGTAAATTTTTTGGGATGCCTTGAATTGATAGCCAAGTTTGACTCTTTTACAGCTGATCACCTGGCTAAATATAAGCTAAAGTAGTGTGATTGTTCATTAATTTATTCTCTGTTTATCTGAGCAAGTTAAGAGCAATATCATAGATTCCACACCAGATGTGTCACATACTGAACAACTAACATTTGTCATTTGCTATGTTACCTGATGGCACCCCAATTTATTATGTTTATGTAGCACCCCTTTCCCCTGCGTAGTATAAGGGGAGGTGTAATATGTGAGTTGATAGCTTCAGTGCCTCCAATTGATTCTTCTGGATGGTGTGTATGGGACGCAATGCTTAGCCTTGTAGTTCTAGCAGCACAGCATGGCTAAGGCTTTCAAGCATGCTGCACTTTGTTTTTCTGCAGCCCTCACTTCTTTTCTGGGATTTCCTCCCAGCCCCAGAGCACTGTAAGTGTGGAGTTCTGTCTCACTCCTTGTGGTCATAACAAGTCCTGGCAAAGGATGCATAGTTGAGGGCACCCTTGCTACAATTTATACCAAACTGTGGCCACAAAGGTAAAAAAAATGGAAAAGGCTTTTCTATCTACCATAGACTTCTTATATCATAATTTGAGTGATTGTTGTGGACAAGGGGCTGGATCCAGACTTAAGAAGGTGTTTGTAATCAAAGGCTGGATCCAGACTTAAGTAAGTGCTTGAAATTAAGAGAGGAAGGTCACACCTGGGCTAAACCATGTTGATTTCAGGGGGAGTCAAGTTAATTGTATTCTTTACATTCAGGGATATATCTTTGCATTGCTTACTGCACACAGATACTGACCAGCCTTACTGTTACACTGTTATTTAGACTTGGTATAGGAAACATCACCTTTCAACCCTAATACTGTTTGCAACAAATGAAATATGACTTCCCTATAATCAACATGGTTTAGCCTAGGAGTAACTTTCCTCTCTTAATTTCAAGCACTTACTTAAGTCTGGATCCAGCCCCAGGAGAGAAAAGTTACACCTGGGCTAAACCATGTTGATTTCAGGGGGAGTCAATTTAATTGTATTCTTTGCATGCAGGGATATATCTTTGAATTGCTTACTGCACACAGATAGTGACCAGCTTTACTATTATGCTATTACTATTATGCTGTTATTTAGACTTGGGATAGGAAACATCACCTCTCAACACTAATGCTGTTTGCAACAGATGATATATGACTCCTCAGAAATCAACATGGTTTAGCCCAGGAGTAACTTTACTCTCTTCTTATTTTAAGAAGCTTCTTAAGTGTGAATCAGGTCCTTAATTTCAAACTCCTTCTTAAGTCTGGATCAAGCCCAAGGTTATGATAATGTAAGTATCATGAAGGGACCGTACAAAAGACTCCAATCAAGAATTCTACATCTGACTTTAGCCATTTACATTCCCTGTGCTGGACATTCCCTACAACTTGTGGGTTCTGCAGCAGCATATGAAGAATCTGTTTATTTTTTTTCCTTTAAAACAAGAGCTATATAATTTATTTCCATCTTTTTATAGATAGCAATTTTTCTGTCTATATTTCAAGAACATTTGTTTGTTCTGAAAACACTATCTAAAATTCTCTGAAGTGCTCATGCAAGCAAAGCTCTGTGCAACTCTCACCATGAGGTGCTTTCTGCATTAAAGGAGATAAGCAGTAGTGAAGGACAAATAAAGAATGTCAAATGGAAGCAAACTTATTGGCGAAGAAACTTAAGAGCATTATAATAACAATAATGATTTGTTTTTGAAACACTACACTGATGAAGTTTCAGCTTTAAAGAAGGTAAAATACTACTTGCGATGCACTGTACATTAAGAAAAGATTACAGGTCTTGCACTCTTATTCAATGAAAACAAATTCCTGCAGAACTTAAACTTTGATTCTATAACAGAAATGATTGCTGCTTCTAAGGCAATAAAAAGGACCTTAATATGACCAATTCATTCTCAGGTATGTTTATTTTTTTCTTTATTGCCTTTACTAATTTAACACAGAGCATTTAAAGTTTAAATACACTTAATCAAGAACAGATCTATTTAATTTATTTGACAGGCTAACAAGGGGGAAAGCTTTCGGCAAACATGGAGATGGGTGAGGTCACCAGAAATACTTCAGATTAGGGTGCCTGAGACCTTTAATCAGGCCCTGATAGATGGAAATCCTAAAGGCAGGGCCGGTGCAACCTGCTCCGCGAGGGGATGCTGGATAGGCGCCGGACATCCCCCCGCTCCCCCCCCTAAGGGGAAAGCTCAAACATGGAGATGGGTGAGGTCACCAGAAATACTTCAGATTAGGGTGCCTGAGACCTTTAATCAGGCCCTGATAGATGGAAATCCTAAAGGCAGGGCCGGTGCAACCTGACCTGC
>WWET01001657.1:29463-44073 GCA_011038615.1 Limnodynastes dumerilii
TCCCTTACGCGAAGTTAGGGTAGCCTTCAGCCGGTGTAAGGGAGAGTTAATACGCTCCTACAAGGGGGAGTGTCGGGCCAGAGCAGCGATGTTACGCTGAGCGCCCAGGATCAGGCCCAATGACCTACTCCGATGTGCTGTGCTTAGTAAAGCACACGATATCGGCATGTACTTCCCCCGACACTTTTTTCCCAAGCTTCAGCCGGCGTAAGCGAGGGAAAATACGCTGCGACAGAAGCGTATAAACGAAAACCCCTCCCTCCCTCATTAAACTACCTCCCCCCGCCCACCTACACAAACGTGCGTAGTAACGGCGAGGGACGATACTACGTAGTTACGCCTGCCAACATCTGGCCTGCGCATGCGCAGATAGGCATATAAGCAGATCTTACGCTTACGCCCGGCGTATTACCGCCGGGCAGCGTAGGTGTGGATCAGGCCCAATGCCCCAGATCCAGGGGGTCCGTAGTCACGCAGCCATAGTGGGGAGTACAGGCCACCTTCAGATTCCTACCTTACGTTTTTACGACTAGTCGTAACGGGGCTTCCCTGCCCCCAACCCCTAATTTACATGGCTATCCCCACCTGTATGGCGAGGATACGACCATCGTGACTAACTCTAAAATGGCGCCCAGAGAGAGATCAGCTTGCGCGCCAATTATAGAGGGTCATAGCATATCAAAAGCAGCTCCAGGGCACAGCTCAGCACCGAGCGCTCTGAACTCTGCGGGGCCGTCACAGTCAGGAGCTCACCGCACCGCCAGAGGCCAACAGTCCGCGGAGGAAACAAGCTCCAAGTGTTGGGGACCATAGGAGGGATCAAGGCAGGTAATATAGCAGCAGTGGAGCTAACCAAACTCTTAAAAAGGATGTTGCAGGATATATATGGAGGGAGCACAGGCTATCTGCTGCCTACTCCATTCCCGTCCAGGCCCCGCCCCCTCGAGGATACGACCATCGTAAATTAATGGTCTGCCCCGCGTGTGTACTTACTATAGTACGTAACTAAGTTACGTACGACAGCAAGTACGCACGCGGAATATCTGTCGCGTGCATGCGCAGAGGTTCCGAGACAGGGGACTTACGCAAATGACTTGCGTAAGTCCGCTGTCGTACATAAGTGTGGATCTGGGCCAATATCCGAAGGAGAAAAGATTCACTAATCAGAACCCAATATATGGCCAGATCCATAATTAGCTACGACTGCGTTCATAAATCCTCCACCACAATAGCATAATTACGCCAGTGTGATCCTAAATTCCGTACGCGTGAGGGGAGGTCACTCGTGTCTATGGCACTTCTGTGCCCTGGATCCCATCTTAACGTTTACGTACCCGCCTCACGTAAAAAAGGGGCTGGATCGTACGTAAAGAAGGAAAGTACATAAGTGCTAAACCAATCCTTACCGTATAATTAAAATACCTCCCCCCATCCACCATTTTGTCAAGTCCCGCCATCGGAAAGACTTATGATACGAAGTCATTTGTAGTGCTTTCCAATGTGCAGAACGCTTGCACGTGGCACATACGCTTTCAGAATGCGTACATTCTGGATCTGGCCCATAGACATTACAAGCAATATTAATCTCAGGGTTGCCGACTCTCCTGAAATATCAGGGAGACGCCTGAAATTCTGACATTTCTTCTAGTATCCAATGAGAGAGTTGGCAAATCTCACACCGTGGGCTTGAGGCTGTGATTTTATGCAAAGCACAGCCTGAAGCCCCGCCCCGTCTATCAATACTGGAGTACCTAATGTTACTAGGGATTGGGTGGGACTTGACGTCATTTATGTCATCAAGCCCCGCCCCAAAACCAGTAACACTATGAATAGTAGTGTTGATGGACACAGGATCGCTCTGGTTAATCTAGGACTGAAATTGGATCCACGCTGTATACGAACTCACGTGCATGCGAGAGGAAGTCTGTTGTGGGTGCAGGCATGATCGAGAAAACAACCGCAATTAGTAAATCTGGATCCAGTCCTGTGATACAGAACCTTCTGAGTGTACAGAATCCTCTTAGTCTGAGGAAAAATGACTTCACTGAAAGGGTAATAGATAAGTGGAATAATCTCCACTCTGAGGTGGTAGTGGCTAACACAGTAGAACAGTTCATGCTTGGCATAAATTTAAGGAAATTCTAAATCCTAGACTACAATTGATGGTTAAATAGGGTCTAGGGTCAGTATAGTTTAAAAAAAAAAACTGGGCAGCCTGGAAGGGCTGTGTGTCTCTTATCTGCCGTCACTTTCTATGTTTCTATGTTGTGGAACGCATCCAGATAGATTTACTCCATTTGCTTTTCTATTGGATTGCACCAGTTTCTTCTGTTTGTCAGGCGTCTGTACGATTGCAGTGGTGAGCAGCGCACTCACAGAGTTGCCTAAGATTTCCTAAAAAAGATCCCAGTGCCATCAATGATCATAACAGAGAGTGGCATGACCTCCTAATCCAGCCCTGGGAGTGAAGGCGCAAATGGTCAATATTAAAGTGCTTGCAATCTGCAATGGCTAGAGACATGTACAGTAATACCTGTGCCTTGAGACACAATACTGTTTATCATGTGGCCCAAAAGGGACAGATATGGAGGCGAATGATATAAAAGCCTAATGACTGTGAAGTATATTTGATATTTGATGATTTCTTTATATTTTATTCAATAACACTGATGTTTTTAGGTGATATTGGTGAAAAAGGGGAAACAGGCGCATTTGGAAAACTAGGAAAGGAAGGTCCCGTGGGCCCAAAGGGTAAGTAAAAACTGATACACTAGGACTGATTGTGATTTATGATTTTCTTAACGTGTATTTGCTGATAATGAGTGACACAGGGATGAAGATGGAGAGGACAGGTAAATTTAGTTGGAGGAAGGGTAGATTGGCTTAAAGACATTGGGGTAGATCCAGAACTACGTTTGCCGTACGTTTACTCGCGTAGCGTATTTTCGTGCATGTAAATTCGCTACACTCCCCTCGACACACCCCTTGAACGTACGTATTTTGTCAAGATCCGCTTTCCAAACCCTACCTTAACTTTTTCCAACGTAACCTCAGTCATACGCACACGTACGTATGGGCTAGAGGAATTTACGCAGCTAAGCACGCCCATACTGTACACTTTAAATACAAACCCCGCCTACTTCACGTATTTCAGACGTATTTTGGTCACACGTAAAATTGGCACGCCCACACGGAAGTATTTACGTGACACATACGTGAATGGCCCATACGTTCACAAATACGCTACGCTACGGAGCGTATTTTCTATGGTGCGCATGCGCAGTACTTACCAAAGGGCGAATTTACGTGTCTGCCACGCGTAAATTTGCTCCGAAGCGTAGTTCTGGATCAGGCCCATTATAACTATGCTGCGCTCCTCAAAATTGTTAAGGACTGACTCCTGCAGAGAAGTATCTTTACGGATTGTACTTTGGAGGCGGGATTTTTGTCCAGCATATCCTTTGTATGTTTTCTTCACCAACATGATCAAGAGGTATCCCCTTTGATTAGTGACAACCCCCTATTATGGTCAACCAGGAAAGTGTGGCACCTGGTCTGCCACAAGTATCACCTGAATGTGCATCATTCGCTATACCTTCCATTTATAGGAAATCCAGAATTTCGGGATGGTGCCGCATCCTACCCTTTCACAAGATGGCAGAGGGGGGTCTCCTGTCAGTGAGGCAAATTGTAGACACAGCTACGGGAAGGCCCTGTATATTTGCCGGAGCCATGGAGAAATTTCCTTTTCTCCGTGGTCATCAGTTGGCCTATCTACAGGCACAGCACTACGCTGGTTTTATAATCCGATTGCTGTCCCCAGAGGATATTAAGAATCCTCGGGATGCTTCTACAATCCCCCTTGGAATACAAATCTAGTGCTTCTGGAATGTGTAAATGGACACAATCGTTTCCTGAGCTCTCCTGTAGTGATCTCCTCAAAGCTCTAAATTTCTCTAAAAAAACAATTACCTCGTCACAATACCTGGAAATGTTCTTAAAACTCTTCATTACTCTTACTATTCCCCGACCCGACTGTTTCATATGGGACTCCAAACTTCTCCTGGTTGTTTCAGATGTGCCAATCCAGACGCCAATTTACTCCATTGTTTCTGGGGTTGTCCTCTGTTGAGACATTTCTGGCTGCAAATCAAACGATACGCAGAAACGTACCTCCTCAGTTATGTTCCTTTTACTGCAGAATGGGCTATCTTCGGTATATTGCCACCAGGGCAGAGAACCGATGCTGCTACTAAAAAACTGGCGTTAATTCTCAGCTCTGCAGCAAGAAAGACAATTTTGCAGACTTGGACTAGTTCTTCGATTCCGCCCTTTGCTTTATTTAGGGAAAAGCTCCATTTTCTTATTTAGGATGGATTGGATAAAGACACTGCTAGATACAGACAAAAAAAACAGAAAGGTTCTTTGGGGTTTGGGAGGCGGACATGGAAATCCTTCCAAATGCTGCTAAAATTAAAATCCATAATTACCTTAAATATACCTCCTGGTACCACTTACGTCAGGTTATTAATGATCCCCCATTAGTCTTTGATCACTAGCTGAAGGGTAAGGGGAGGAGGGGCAGCGATACTCATCAGACCTCGGGACATCTCTTTATGTAATTTGTTCTGTAATATGTCATGCTACCATAGGTTTTGTATGTTCAATGTATTACATGTATGGACATCTTAATGTTTTTCTGATAACTGTGAACATAAAGTGATGTATTTACAGCACTTTTGACATTGAAAAAGTATTGTACAATGACATTGTGTACTAATAAAAACTTAATTGAAAAAAAAAAAAAAGATTGGCTTAAAAAAGTGGGTTTTGTGGGAGCGTTTGAAGGATTGGATTGTGTGATGGATTGCCTGATAGGTTGTGGTAGGTTGTTCCAATGCAGAGGTGACCCAGGAGAAGTCTTGCATGTGGGAGTGAGACGGGTATGAAAGGGAGTGTGGATGGAGATAAGGGAGGAGAGGTAGGGGACGGTGGAGGAGGAGAGAACCTTGTAAGTTGTGGTGAGGAGCTTGAAGAGAAGCCAGTGTAGAGCTAGACAGAGAGGGGAGGTAAAGGCAAAGCTGTAGGAGAGGAAGATAATTCTGGCTACAGCATTTAGTATGGATTGTAGGGGAGCAAGATGGACCAAAGGAAGACCAGAGAAGAGCAGGTTGCAGTAGTCAAGATGGGAGATAATAAGAGAGTGAAAGAGCGTTTTAGTGGCAAATTGGCAGGACAGTGAGAGGGCACGGATGTGGGGGGTGAAGGAAAATGAGGAGTCGAGAATGGCTAGGGTGGAGGAGGAGATGGTGGGGTCTCCTATAGTGATGGAGATAGTAGGGGTAGAGGGGATACGTGAAGGAGGAAAGACTACGATTTCAGATTTGTCCATGTTAAGCTTGGGACATCCATGGGAGGGCCTGATACTTTGAATTGGAGAGAGGGGGAGGGTCAGGGGAGGAGAGATAGATTTTAGTGTTGTCTGCATAGGGGTAGCATGGAAAGCCAAAGGAGCTGTTGAGGTGCCCCAGAGAGGAGGTGTAGAGCGTAAAGAGAAGGGACCCAAGAACTGGGCCCTGGGGAACACCGATCGGAACTACAGAGCCAGCCACTGGTGATTTCCCACACTATTCAATATATGATTGGCTGGAACTAAAGAGCCAACCACTGGTGACTTCCCACTCTGGTCAATATATGATTGGCTGGAATTGGAGAATCAGTGTTTTCTCATACTGAACATTGTAACGATCCTGTAACAGCTGACATGTTTGGGGACTGTATTGGAAAAATGCTTTCAATCAAAGGTGTTAGATAGGGGTTTTATATTTTTATAAATACTGTATCTTTATCTTCTCTTTAATATACCTATGCTTTCAGGGGATAAAGGAGAAATGGGTGACTTGGGTGAACATGGGCTCTTTGGGAAAATTGGTCCAATTGGAAGTAAAGGTAAGACAACCATTTATAAATGACATTTTTATTATTTTTATTGTTCATTGTAACATAATATATTTTTCTCTCTATGGAGTCCATTGGCAAATGATTCTTTATATACTATCCAAAGTGAAAAGCCCAAACAAAAGGAATGTGACCCAAATGAACCAGGGCATTCTTTAGCAATTAGCCAATCTAATCAGACCAAGGCCAGGCTACTCTTGTGATTGGCTAAGAAGCTTATAGAGCCTTGGTCTCTGCAGTGTACACTTAGGAAGTGTTTTGTTGGATTCTTTATTTTCTCACAATAATCTCTTTGTGGTTTCAGAGACATAGGGCCTGATCCAGACCTACGCTCGCAAGCGATCGTATGCTGGTCGTAAGCGTAAATTCGGCAGAAAAAACGCACTGCGCATGTGCAGAGTGACCACTTCCGGTCGTTCCAAAGACCTTTTCGTAGCGGCGATTCGGGTGTCCGTATTCTTTTTGTTTTTTCCGACGACGGGGCGTGTTTATATTACGAAGTTAGTACGGACGCTGGAGTTAGAGAATGTAGGCGGGGGGAGCCATTTAAATTGTACAGTATGGGCGGGCTTAGGCCGGGCACATTTTCGTAGCGGCGGGTGTCCGTATTCTTTTTGTTTTTTCCGACGACGGGGCGTGTTTATATTACGAAGTTAGTACGGACGCTGGAGTTAGAGAAGAGAAATTGTGATAATGAAGGGGCAGCAGTGTGGTGAAGGGGCAGTGTGATGCAGGAGGGCACAGTGTGTATGGTAAAGGGGAAACATTGTGATAATGAAGGGGCAGCAGTGTGGTGAAGGGGCAGTGTGATGCAGGAGGGCACAGTGTGTATGGTAAAGGGGAAACATTGTGATAATGAAGGGGCAGCAGTGTGGTGAAGGGGCAGTGTGATGCAGGAGGGCACAGTGTGTATGGTAAAGGGGAAACATTGTGATAATGAAGGGGCAGCAGTGTGGTGAAGGGGCAGTGTGATGCAGGAGGGCACAGTGTGTATGGTAAAGGGGAAACATTGTGATAATGAAGGGGCAGCAGTGTGGTGAAGGGGCAGTGTGATGCAGGAGGGCACAGTGTGTATGGTAAAGGGGAAACATTGTGATAATGAAGGGGCAGCAGTGTGGTGAAGGGGCAGTGTGATGCAGGAGGGCACAGTGTGTATGGTAAAGGGGAAACATTGTGATAATGAAGGGGCAGCAGTGTGGTGAAGGGGCAGTGTGATGCAGGAGGGCACAGTGTGTATGGTAAAGGGGAAACATTGTGATAATGAAGGGGCAGCAGTGTGGTGAAGGGGCAGTGTGATGCAGGAGGGCACAGTGTGTATGGTAAAGGGGAAACATTGTGATAATGAAGGGGCAGCAGTGTGGTGAAGGGGCAGTGTGATGCAGGAGGGCACAGTGTGTATGGTAAAGGGGAAACATTGTGATAATGAAGGGGCAGCAGTGTGGTGAAGGGGCAGTGTGATGCAGGAGGGCACAGTGTGTATGGTAAAGGGGAAACATTGTGATAATGAAGGGGCAGCAGTGTGGTGAAGGGGCAGTGTGATGCAGGAGGGCACAGTGTGTATGGTAAAGGGGAAACATTGTGATAATGAAGGGGCAGCAGTGTGGTGAAGGGGCAGTGTGATGCAGGAGGGCACAGTGTGTATGGTAAAGGGGAAACATTGTGATAATGAAGGGGCAGCAGTGTGGTGAAGGGGCAGTGTGATGCAGGAGGGCACAGTGTGTATGGTAAAGGGGAAACATTGTGATAATGAAGGGGCAGCAGTGTGGTGAAGGGGCAGTGTGATGCAGGAGGGCACAGTGTGTATGGTAAAGGGGAAACATTGTGATAATGAAGGGGCAGCAGTGTGGTGAAGGGGCAGTGTGATGCAGGAGGGCACAGTGTGTATGGTAAAGGGGAAACATTGTGATAATGAAGGGGCAGCAGTGTGGTGAAGGGGCAGTGTGATGCAGGAGGGCACAGTGTGTATGGTAAAGGGGAAACATTGTGATAATGAAGGGGCAGCAGTGTGGTGAAGGGGCAGTGTGATGCAGGAGGGCACAGTGTGTATGGTAAAGGGGAAACATTGTGATAATGAAGGGGCAGCAGTGTGGTGAAGGGGCAGTGTGATGCAGGAGGGCACAGTGTGTATGGTAAAGGGGAAACATTGTGATAATGAAGGGGCAGCAGTGTGGTGAAGGGGCAGTGTGATGCAGGAGGGCACAGTGTGTATGGTAAAGGGGAAACATTGTGATAATGAAGGGGCAGCAGTGTGGTGAAGGGGCAGTGTGATGCAGGAGGGCACAGTGTGTATGGTAAAGGGGAAACATTGTGATAATGAAGGGGCAGCAGTGTGGTGAGGGGGCAGTGTGATGCAGGAGGGCACAGTGTGTATGGTAAAGGGGAAACATTGTGATAATGAAGGGGCAGCAGTGTGGTGAGGGGGCAGTGTGATGCAGGAGGGCACAGTGTGTATGGTAAAGGGGAAACATCATGATAATGAAGGGACAGCAGTATGATGAAGGAGCAGTGTGATGCAGGAGGGCGCAGTGTGATGAAGGAGCAGTGTGATGCAGGAGGGCACAGTGTGATGAAGGAGTAGTGTGATGCAGGAGAGCACAGTGTGATAAATTATCATTTATATGTTGAAATTTTGTGTTTTTCAAAGCTTATAGTGTTCAAAAGTTTTGGCTAACTTTGTAGTTTCAAGCATTTTCAAAGCTTATAGTGTTCAAAAGTTTTGGCTAACTTTGTAGTTTCAAGCATTTTACAACATTTAGACATACAGAGACATAAAAAGCTTAATAGCAATATAGCAGAAAAATAAAAAATGTAAATAAACAACAATGCATATAGAGGAAAATGTATTACTACTGCTATCTTCGTGTTCCACTCTGAAAACCAGTTGCTTGGGTTTAATCATCCAAACAGTGTTCGTCCTTCATTATTATGATCATCTGTAAATGTTCAACTTTAAAATATGCTGGTAATATAATTGTACATCCAGACAGGCATGCCAGCTCTCACACCCTCTGAACTCCCTCAGACAGTGTATTCCACTGACTCAATGAGGCAAAATCTTCTGCATAATCATACACCTTTGCTATGGAATTTCTAAACCAAATTCAACAATGTAAATTCTCCCTTGGCATCCTGTGCTCTCTGCATAAACAAACACACTTTTCCATCAATTGTAATAAATTCCATTTCCAAACTTTCAACACTGATCAGTTTCATATCATCAGCACCTTCTTCCCATAAACATAACAACCAATGACAGATCCATTTGGGAAGCTGCCTGTATTTTTCAGTTATTTTGTGCATCTCATTAGCTGCAAAGGAATGAGATTCTTCTAAGCACTGTGGACCGGATTCAAAACCCCGAAATTTTTCACTTACGAGCCTATTTTCTGATTTATAAGTACAACGCATCTGTAGTACATATTATACACTATCTATGTAGCGCTTCCTTACGTAGATTGCATACAAGCAGTCTTTAAAGACCGCATGTACGCAATCTACATAAGGAAATGCTACGTAGATAGTGTAAAGTAGTTACTACGCATGCGTTGTACTTAGAATCGGAAAAATAGGCACGTAAGTGAAAAATTTTGGGGTTGTGAATCCGGTTCTGTATCTCAAGTGTTTTGGTAACGTTACCTTGAGAATTAGGTCCACATTTGCTTTTCCTCAGTTATTTCAAAAGCCATTAACTCTTCAGAATTTTGCTTAGTACATATTCTACCAGGTTTAACCTCTTTTATCCTCTACACAATTGGCAGCTATTAACAACAACATGTGGCTTGTAATCCTGCTTTAGCAAAACTTTAGTATCTATCTCCTGCAGACACATGATCGGAGCATTGCACGTTGCTCTTTCAAAATGTTTCTCTTTCTAAACCTCCTTTCTTGCTCCAAAAGATTAAACTGCTGTATTCAACATTTCACATTTATTATTAACAGATAAATTAACATTTTCCATTGCTTTAAAAGAATGATCCCATTTCACAGTATAAATTTACAAAATGTACTTAACCAAGCAGTATGCTTATAATTTGTGATTCACTTTCCCTGCAGCCTGACCCTATGTCTCCCCTTCTATGCTCCACCTCCTCCCTGTAGCCTAACCTCAAGTTTTTCCTTATCACAACCTAACTCTAAGACCACCCTTCTAAAATACATTCCCTCCCCTGCGCTAACCTGTCTGGTCATTTGGGAAGCATTTGGGAAGCGTTGGGTCTGGCAGCAGTTCTGCAGTGGGATTTCAAAATAGAGGCATATTCTAAAATACAGTCGTCTATTAGCTGTCGGCTGTGGGTAAATCTAAAATGGGTGTTCGCAGCAGCAAATGGAACACCATAAAACATAGCCATGCCATCTATCAAAACAAAATCCTATACAAGACAGATCACCTGCTCCTATCTTTAATGGGAACTGAAATTCTTAGGGAGAATAATTCATTTAGACCAATTTAAACTAAAAAAGGGGGGCAGTAAAATTAATAATAAAAGAAATTGCTCAGCCACCCAAGAGGTATTATGTGACCAGGCACTTCTGACGGGAAGCATATCTACATAAAAAGCAAAACACAGTTTAGGCCAAAAGGTTGGCTGGATGGCTAAACTAAGCGACAGAAATGGGTGGCACAAACACCTGACACATCTAGGAGTGGCACTGCAGTGGCAGACAGAATGGCAGTTTTATAAACTATGCCCAAAAAATGCTCCAAAGAGCACATAATGCAAACAAATAAAGTGCAAGATGGAATTGCCCTTGGACCCCTCCCACCCTTTTGTTGTATATTAAACAGGACATGCAAAGATTAACAAACCAATCATTTCAGCGTGAGGGACTGTCACTTTTGGCTGAAATGATTGGTTTGTTGGGGCTCCCGCAAAACAAGCTGGCAATGGGCACTGGCTTTAATTTACACTACAAGCACGATGTCGCCGTCATCATAGTTATCATCAGAATACGATTCCTCACCCCCATCAGTGTCTACCTCCTCTTCTTCACAAACTATTAATTGTTGTAAAAGTCTTCCTCGCGGAATTTGTGATTCATTTTGACAAACATCTCTTCTACATTTTGAGAAAGTAACCTCCTATGCTGATAACTGAAAAGGTGTCCGGCTGCGCTAAAAACAGTTTCAGAGTAGACACTGGAGGGTGGGCAACTAGGTACAATAAAGCCAGTTTGTGCAAAGGTCTCAAAGTTGCCTTTTTTTCTTGCCAGTAATCAAACAGACTTTCTGACTTGCCTATTTGGATGCTGTCACTGAAATAATCGTCAACCATTCTTTCAATGGTGACAGCATCATATGCAGTGACAGTAAACATGTCAGAGATTGTAGGCAGCTCCTTCAGGCCGGACCAGATGTCAAAAGTCTTAGCTGACTGGATCAAGTATGGTCGCCAACATATAGTGCTCTGATGTCAAGAAGCTGACGACCCTTGGATCCTGGGAAAGCGATTGAGAGATTGATCTGCAAGTTCAACAAACTTAAGAGCAGCACAATCGCTCCCGCGAGATCCGACCAGGATTTGAAAATTTGTCCTCCGTGCCGTCACCCGAGGTGTGCACGAAGATCCGAGTCTTGCTCAGATCCCACCTTGGATACCCAAGTTTGGGTGGGCTTGGTTCTCTGAGAACCAAGCCCGCTCATCTCTAGAAATGGAAGCTGGACAAGAGGCAGAAGCGGGGGCTGAACATATATACTAGGCCAGAAATGGAGGTGGGACACACATACAAGGGGCAGAAGGGGATGGCTGGGCACATACAAGGGGATGGAAATTAATGACTGGATGAATAAATAAAACAGACCACTTAACTAGATAAATTATATATTTATCTTTATGAATATACACAAAATCCACATAGGGTAGGATCCGCACTCAATAGATGAACTGAAGAAAGTGCACGGCCAGAACAATGTACTGTATATATAATCAAGCTTATAAAAATATAAACCTGAGGCCAGCACTAAATAAACAAACTGACAATAGTCATGGAATAGCAGAAATATAGTCTTTATGTATGAATGTCATATAAACATCAGCAAAATTGTAACGCCACTATTATGGCACACCAAAAAAAATGAAAGGTGGACAACAAAAAAATATGTGAGACACAATTAAAGCCAGCAATAGTGATGAAGGACTCCAAATTGCCAAAAAAATATATCAAAACAAGAATGACTTTAAATGTAGCAACAGACCAGGATGATACAATGTAGCAGACAACTTAATGCAAATGTTCATTAATGTACAAATCCTGTAAATCCATACTGTGAATAAGGAAAAGAAACCACACATGATATTGAGCAATGGAGCCAGTCTTAGACCCGACAGCTGTTTCGGTGCCGACTTGGCACCGTCATCAGGGGAAACACTGTGGCTGCAAACAGAATGATGTGTAAAATACTTAAATAAATATCATATGGCGCCAAAAAGACAAGGGAGGGCATGAGACTCAATCATGCTGATTAGCAAGCAAGGCCACAACGCCGTAACCAGGGAAACCAGCATAAACAGATGCGGCTAACATATTGGGAGCCACAGCGCTAGGGCATAAGTGCATCACTGTCAATGGACGCAGAAACGTGGTCATAGAAACCCAGGTAAACAAATAGCGACTGGAGATAGAAGCCGCGGCTAAACTACACAGGCGTACAGAGTATGAGGAGGATGGCTCAAATCTGAAAAAAGGGGGGGCTGGAGGGGGGGGGGATGAACATGGTCAGGAGCAAAAGCATTGCAACCAATGAAAGTAAACAAAATAAACACACAAAGAATAAGTGGTCAATTTTTATAAGCTTGATTATATATACATTGTTTCTGGCCATTCACTTTCTTCAGTTCATTTATTGATGTGAGTGCGGATCCCGCCCTATGTGGATTTTGTGTATACTTTACCCTTGAGGACCCTGCACCACCTGATTGGAAGTATCATATTGTATCTGAAATTCATATTCTTTTTCTTCATCGTTTTACACTTATGACAATGGGCCGTATTCAGACCTCCGGCCGTATTAGTTCATATCGGTAAACTCCGGCCGCATATGCAATGTGGCCAGAGGTCTGAATACGGCCCAATATGTCTATAGACATCTCTGAGGCACACACCGGCCTTAAGCGTTATACGGAGGAGGAAATCTCTCAAATTCTGTTTGCTAACACAGAAGCCCTCAACTTTGACACAGACACTCCCAATGAGTTCTGTTATGATTTATTAAAACTGAAGAAACGTTCTAATGAACTTAAACTTCATGGTTTAACATTATCCCAATACCATAAAGAATGACTGATTCCGCGTGGATTTAGGATTAGAAACCAGCCCACATTGGGATGCAGTGATAAAACTTTCTGCAACCAATGGTGTCAAATCTTGAACCAATGTTCTCTTGATTTAATGGTACTCGTTATTGAGAGAGTGAACACGGATATTACTGGTATTCAACAGGAAATACAGGGCCGGATTCAGAGCTCCGGCTGCAATGCAATTGAGGCCGGAGTACTGAGAAAAGTGCTACTGCGCATGCGCAGTAATTTTGGAAAGTAATCTACGTTACTTCTTGCAACGTAGATTGCGTACACACGGTCTTTAAAACTGCATGTACGCAATCTACGTTGCAACAAGTAACGTAGATTACGTTCCAAAATTACTGCGCATGTGCAGTGGCACTTTTCGCAGAACTCCTGCCTTAATTGCATTGCGGCAGGAGCTCTGAATCCGGCCCATAGTCTCTTGAAAGTACTGGAAACCAGACCCTAAGAGAGGACACTTCCACTGATTGGATAGCCAAATTTAAAGAAAATATCTTTAAATTGGAAATGGAACTCCTTGTGTTCAAGAAACAAAAATATAGAAAGGTCAAGGAAGACTATAAAAAGAACCAAGTATACGGTTGGATGCACAACACCTATCCACCCAGGTTCAGACAGGGACATAGATGACAGAGATCATGGAAAGTTGATCACTCATACACTGATTTGGACTCATTAACCTCTTAAAGCGATTCTGAAAGCCTCTCTCACTCATGCCCCTTTTTTAAGGGACACTATAGGCACCAGAAGCAAGGTAAAAAATCCAGGAGAGGCAGGAGAAAACACTGAACGGGAGGAGGAGACTGTAGTTTACAATCTCTCTGACTACACTCCCAATACCATGGAAATGAAGATACTTGGTAAAGGACTCCAATTCGTTGAAACCACACGCTATACACATGATAAATTCAACTTTGATGTGGAACTTTTTTGTTTTCAGAGACTATTAAAATTGAGAGATTTTTTTTTATTTACAGGTGAATAATTAATCCATAGATACCTTTATTAGGCTAATAAGAAGAGATACTTTAAAAGCATGGAGAATAGGTCATGTCCAATATTCTAATTTATCATGTGATGAGAAAAAAGGCCATTCAATCATTACACAACAACAATGACATAGGACCGGATCCAGACCCCCGCGTGCTTTCCGTGCGCGCGGGGGTCTGAAATTACGCAAAACAGAGGGGAGTGCACACCCACTGTCACTCCCCTCTGTCGTGCGGGCTTTATGGCAGCTTACGCTGCCATAAGCCTGCCTTAACTGCGATGGGCGGATCAGCGGTCCGTACGACCGCTGATCCGCTGCAGTGTGGGAGCCCCCTCCCACACTGTACACTTTACATGCTTC
>WWET01001657.1:52737-71801 GCA_011038615.1 Limnodynastes dumerilii
TGTACGGCGCTGCAGACACCTTGTGGTGCCTTATAAATAAATAATAATAATAATAATAATAATAATAATAAAAATAAAGGAAAGTTACTCCTGGGCAAAACCATGTTCATTTCAGGGGGAGTCAAATTATTTGTATTCTTTGCAAGCAGGGATATATCTTTAAATTGCTTACTGCACACTGATTGTGACCAAGCTTTACTTTTACACTGTTATTTAGACTTGGGCTAGGAAACACCACCTCTCAACTCTAATACTGTTTGCAACAAATTAAAGATGTCTTCCCTAAAATCAACATAGTTTTGCCCAGGAGTAACTTTCCTATCTTATTTTTAATCCATTAATCTGGTCCATCATCATTTTAACTCATTGCCTTGTTTTCTATTTCATTTTGCTTTCTATTTGTTATTACTTTGATGAAAACAATACACCTTGGATAAATTAAAATATTGAATAAACTAACCAATAAAGCATTAAAGATTTTATACAATTGAAGGCACTTCATCAGTGTGCTCCAAAATAAATCACTGTTTATTCTGACTTTTGATATTTCTTGTTGTAATTTATTATATAAGCATAAAAATGTATGTATTCGTTTCTCTGCTTGTTGTGGCCTCTGGTCTCATCAGGTATAACATATTTTGGGGGTATTTCACATTTTTGCTCAATAAACAACTTTTCTGTTGCTAAATTGCTCATCAGTTCTGTCATTTCCATTAGGCACCATGGGCCCGATAAAGACTGGAATGTACAAATTCTGCGTTTGGTAAAATGCCATGCAAACAATGGAAGTTTAAAGAATGATTCATGTGCAAAAACAAATGCAGCTCTGGACTGGTACACGTGGGTCAGGTTGCAAGTGTTATTTATAAAGGAAATGCTGTAAAACCACCATTTCCTTTATGTTTAACACTTGCAAAACAATGTAGTAGGTAAAATGAAAAGATGCTTTGTCTGCATACATGTGAATAATGCTGCGACTGAGTTTGTAACCTGGGGAAACTAAAGTCATAAGTTAACCGGGTGGCTATCCAGGGTGACACCTACTGATGGACCCCTTCATGGTCAAGGCGTCCAGCCTAAGGCGCAGGAATTAAGGAGGCTCCCTGATTCTTTGCAAAACGTCTTGCTCCTACTGTGTTTTATGTATTTATGGCCTTCGGGACATATAGCTTCCAGAACTAAACAAAATATTCCAGGTGAGATTCTACCAATGACCTGTATAATGGCATTATGACTTTTCTCTGTCTGATACTTATTTCTCTCACTAATGCAAATATCAAATCTAGATTTTTTTTTTATTGGCTCATTACTTCTGTTACTAGTGACTTTTATATTTATGATTCTATATATTTTAATTGCTTATTAAATATTATCTCAGATCTAACCAGTGCTCTATTTCTTTTTCTTAGTTTGTTCTCATTTTTGGAGATAGGACTTTCTCCATAAAGAGTAGCAGCTAGTCTTAGATATATTGGGGCAGATCCAGACCCACGCACACATTACGTGCACATTCACACTCAAGAAGCGGATGCTTCTTAAGTGTGAATCAGGCCCAATATGCAGTAGAATATGTTTCCGCACAGAGGGAAGTGTATTTATAAACTACAACAACTGTATGTGATGTATTTTCAATTGTAAATCAGTGTTATTCTAAAAAAGTAAGGCAGCAGAGATACATTCAGGAAGCAAATCTAAATGTTTCTTTGCATTATATTTAACACAGTTTAAACAAACAGTAGTTACAATTGTGTTGTGTATAATAAAAATGATACATTTTCACTGTGATTTTTAAGAAACATTATGCCACAAATGGAATGTGAGATGGCAGCTGTTTGAAACAGGAAGGAAACACAATTGCGTGACACTTCAGATCATTACACAGATTATCACACTTTCTCCTGTCCCGTGAAAACAAAAAACAATGCTCAGCAAATTATAATCCATAAAAGCAACAAAAAAACTAATACCTCTCCCCATAAAACAAAACCAACAAAAAACAGAGATTGGTAAGAGAAAATAATGGATTAAGCAGAAAGAGGGTAGGGTGAGTGATGAGTATATAAGGTGCAATTGAAATGTATATTCCATGTGTATTCCATGATATAAGCAGAAAAACAGAAACACTAAGTATATGAGGAAACTTACAAATACAGGAACAAGCAAAGAAAAGGGGTATTAGTAAACAATCTATTAAGTGACAGTTACTAAGAAGTCTTGCATGATTGATTCACTGACTTGTTTTGCCTTTTTGTATATTGTATATCATTTTCTGTTATATATAACATGTTTTATAATCTATAGATATATTTTATTTGGCTTGCTTTCGGATAATGTTTTTGTGTATATTCTTTGTATTGACTCTTTTCTAGTAGGTAAGGGTTGGAATGTAGTAACTTTTTCCCTCTCCATCGGTTAAACAGAAGGGTACAGTTTAATTAAAATCTTTAATAGGTAATATATAATGACAAAAATATTTATTTCTTGTTTTGAATCATTTTTTTCTTTAGTCCTGTGGGACCTGTGGGACAAAGAAACAGTTAATTTACTGAACAGGTCTTGTTTTGTCTTTAGTTGTTTACCTAATTCTGTCTAGCACAAAACATCATTATCATTAACATCCATGTTAACTTATTTTGTTGAAGTTTCTTTCAGCTCAAGAGAGATGCATTGCCAGCATGTGCTTACCCTAATCACTGGGTTCATAGAATGCATTTGCTTTGCTGGGGTCACCTTTGGTTGGGCATCCCTTGTGTTTGTTTTGAAAAATGAAAACTATTTTCAAGATCTATGCCAGGATATTAAAAATCAAACTAGTAATACTACTAGTAATTCTACTGCCGGTGAGTATTGTGAAATGTAAATGTACACGCCTGCTAAATTAGAATGATTTAAAAATAAAGAAATAAATAAACGCAATCGTTTTTATCACAAATGCTCTAACATAGGGCTGGATCTAGACTTAAGTAAGTGCTTGAAATTAGTTACTCCTGGGCTAAACCATGTTGATTGCAGGGAATATTTAATCTGTTGCAAACAGTATTAGAGTTGAGAGGTGATGTTTCCTATCCCAAGTCTAAATAACAGTGTGATAGTAAAGCTGGTCAGTATCTGTGTGCAGTAAGCAATTCAAAGATATTTCCCTGCATGCAAAGAATACAAATTACTCCTCCTGAAACCAACATGGTTTAGCCCAGGAGTAACTCATTTCAAGCACTTACTTAACTCTGGATCCAGCCCATGGTTTGTCCAAATGAAGATTTACACAATTTTTTGTTGTTGCTCTAAAATACGGATCAGCCCCATAGTATCCTTTAATATATACTTTTATACCTATTCATCTACCCAACTTAATTTTTACTAATATTTAGCTATGTTTATTCTTTTATATTAGTCATCATTCTTTTTAAATGTTACTATTAATGTAATTTGATTGTGTTGATTATTATTGTACTTTATCGCCAGCACCTTTTCAATAATGTGATCACGGGGTGCAAGACCTTTTTATGTTCTGGTTCTACACTGGGAAATATAATGAATATGAAATGTTTTACCACCACTGGGAAATTATAAAAATGTATAACATTATGGAACTGATTCATAGTGGCAGCTTTTGGGCATATCCAGACCCCAGCATGCTTTACGTGCGTGTGGGGATGCGTAGTTACGAGCCTGTACTGCGGAGTACACGCCCCCTTGAATCCCCGCTGTCGGTAGGAAATCTGGACACTTACATGTCCAGATACCTACCTTAACTATTACAACTAGGTCTACGACTTCCCCCGCCCAACCCCTCATATAAATGGCTATCCCCGTGATAGAGCCATCTTAAATGAAGGATCTGCCCCTTCATCGTAACTTCATTACGTCCGTTAGTACTTTCGCACAGAGAACATCTGCCGTTTGCATGCACAGATGTTCCCAGACAGGGGACTTAGGCAAATGATTTGCTAAAGTCCCCTGCTGGCCATTCTTCTGGATCTACCAGGAGTTTCTTGTACTGTGCATGTGCAAGCTCAAAGTGGCTGATCTGTCTGTTATCAAATGAATGTACTGAGAGCTAGTGGAAAGGATTGTTCAGATATATAAATGATGATGATCTGGATGTTTAAGTTCAGGTGCAATTGGACTAGATTTTAAACACACACAACTTATAATGAACCAAAGAAGTCAACTTAAACTTACAGTCTCTTTGCCTATGCATTTCAGTTTGCATATTAATCATTCCCTGTACTACCTATCAAGAGTTTTTACTGTCCTACACAAGAAACGCTGCCCATGGGAGATAGTGTGATAAAAACTCTGGACCTGATCCAGAGCTTTTGCTCAAGCAAAATGCACAAGTGTTGTAAGTCAGATCCAGAGTTGTGTGATTCCGCAGAGACATACAACTCTGGATAAGACATAGGGAAAAAGAGCAGGCGTGTAATCCACGCAGACAGAGCTCTATGCGCAGAGGCTGCGGGTTCTGCTGTAGCATCGGCCAGTTTCCTATATTTTCAATGTTTTGGTTTGTTTTTTTTTAAAGTTCAAATAATAGTAAAATGCTAAAATACTTTTACATGATTATAACACTGCCTGAGAATACTAGCGGCATTCCACAGTTATTCTGCTAAAAAAAATTATTCTCATTTATCTTATCACCAGAAATGTCTTTTAAATTGTGAATTAATTAAATATTTTCAGATTTTAACATGTATAGATCACTGTTTTACTGTTTTTATTACATATAAGGCAATTTCTGCTATTTTCTTGCTAACTTAGCTACTGAACTACATAAATAAGTTAAATGCCCATTTTCTCATTTTAATACACATCAAGTTCTACGAGCGCACACCACACGGATGCGCAGACATGTGCATGGGTGGCCTTACACTTAACTTTCAGTGCTCGCTTCCGTTCTGGGCATATGCAGTGAGAAATCTTGCTGCACTTCAGTCTAAAACACTGTTGAATGCGCAACTCTGGATCAGCTTCTATAGATCAGGTAATGGATGAGTCCTAGATAAGGACTGGTACTACAAAAAGAGTAGTGTGTTTGTGTGTGTGTGTGTGTGTGTGTGTGTGTGTGAGAATAAACAAGATGTGTATCTTGCTATTTTACCATAAACACTTTAAATTCAAAACAATGTCAATCATAGAACGCTTTACCTTGGCATAGAGGCAAATTATTTCCAACCTGCTCGCCTTATAATACCCAAAATGTCTTTTATTTTTATAGACTGTTCTGTTCAGGATGAACAGTTCTCCATCATATTCACAGTGGCTGCTTTTATAAACAGTTTTATGTCCCTTCCATGTGGCTATATTTTTGATCGCCTTGGAACTGCAGTGACACGATCTATTGCCATGTAAGTAAGATTCTATTCTTTTATGATAATATTTGTAAGACTTAATAAGGAAATTTTTATTGATGACTCAAGAATTTAAAAAACATTGCTGTGTTACAATGTTTTTAAGCATATCTATTATCATGACTAAAATCACCACTTTGGGATTCAAAATGTAGTAAGACAAGTCCATGCACCTTAAGAAACTGTGGAACTGTTGAATTCTTGTATTAGGAGATATGAATGCGAACAAGCCAAATATAATCCAAGTTATTTCAGCAGCATTTCTCAGCCAAGTAAAATGTAGGTTTTCCAAGATTCGAAGCTTAAACATAAAACTGTTGTCCAATATGTAATACTCCTATTCATGCAACTTATTGTATACCAATTTGGCATACTTTTTTAGTTTATAATTTAGGACCTGATTCAGAGTATCGCATCCGTGTGAATGCTTTTTGAAGAGATCTGCACATGCGCTACATGCGGAAGAAAGTCGGATTGCTGGTGGAGTTTATGATATCTGCCTGCATCCGATTGCAAAGGGGGGTGTGCCAGGATATTTAAATGAGAAAAGCTCCACTTTTCTCATTTAAATACTCCGTGCGCATGAGTCTGTTGGAACGGATTATGTATTTATTTATGGGCACTGTTGGAATGGCTTATTTATGTCTTTAGAGGCACTGTTGGCACGGATTATGTATTTATTTATGGGCACTATTGGCACGGATTATTTATTTATTTATGGGCACTATTGGCATGGATTATTTATGTTGTTGCAATGTATTTTAGTGTTCTTTGTGGGGGCACGTGAAGCGTTTTTATTTTTTTAGTTAGCGGGAACTGTATGTTTTTGTTTTTTTCAAAATGGCCATGTGTAGCGTTTTGTAACAGGGCATGCTGCCGATAGTAGTTCTACAAGCGCTAGCATGCCTTGTCATTCATGGGCATGCTTGCGCCTGTAGTTCTACTAGCGGCAGTATGCCCTGTTGGACGGGCCTTCATTTATTTATTTTTTTTAACACATGGGCTGCGGCGGCGGGGCAGGCAGGGGGGGGAACGGATTTTTTTTTACTTTGTAAAAAAAAATCGGAGCCATTAAGGCTCCAACTACTTTTTAACAAGTCTTAGTATGCACATCCGCATACTACTCTGAGTAGCCCCTTACGTGCTATTCAGAGTGGGCTACAGGATACTCGGAAGTGCATCCTTGAATAGCCCGTAGTCAAATGAGCATGTGCGATTCCGCATCGCACATGCTCGGAAGTCTGAATCCGGTCATTATTCTTTACAAACAACTGACAAGTTTAATGAAGAGAATGACAAAAGACAATGTTGCACTTAATGGTACATCTCTTATTAAAAGCAATTTCTCTCTGTTAATTTTCTAGATTTCTTTATACAACTGCAACCCTTCTTATTGCCCTGTCTACTGCAGGTAATAATTTGAAATAACTTTGTGAATTAATTTTTTAATATCATTGTGTATATCTATTTCTTATGGTTTCTATATATCTGCAGCAAGTACTTTTGGCAAATTATAGTTTAGCCTTAAATAACTTTATTTCTCCTTACTTAGTTGCAGTTATGAGAAAAAATATGGGACCAGATCTTTGGATCAAATTGTGTATTGCATTTGGATGTCCAAGTGCAGCATGAACAGGAATCCCATATTTTCCAATATATTGCTGTTTTGTGAAAGACAGGCATATATATGGTATATAGCAAAATGATAAACAACATGACACACTTCAATGAGCACATGGTACAGCCCTCCAACCAAATGGCCTCACATTACCTTCAGTTCCGGTAATATACTCTAATAATACATTTAATCAAAAAAGAGACACAGACACAATTATATAAATTACCCTACCAGCAATGTTACAAGTTATAACAAACACATGTGATATCACCACAAAATCAGTCCCAAGGGCAGCATGAGGGATACCTGTATAAAATATAGAGCCATAGAATGTGACAGAAGATAAGAGTCACTTGGCCCAGTCTGCACAATTTGTTTTTGTTTTTTAAACCATTCTGACTGTAGACCCTTATTTGACCCTTAATTTAATTTAATTTAAGAGTTAGTATATCCTTATATTCATCCCAAGCATGTTTAAATAGTTGTACTTTATTAGTATCTACCAACTCAGTTGGGAGGATATTTCATTTATCAGCCACCCTTTCAGTGAAGTAATTTCTGTACATTTCCTGTAAACCTACCATCCTCCAGTTCATACATATGCCCTCATGTTCTAATACACCTTTTCCATTGAAGTTAAACCCCTTGATACTGTATATTTAAAAGCTGCTATCATATCTCCCTTCTCGCTTACATATGTTTAATTCCTCTAGTCTTTCTTTTTAAGTTTTGTGACACATGCCATGCACCATTTTAGTTGTCCTTCTTGGCTTATTCTCTATTGTATTTATGTCCTACTGGTGATATGAACTTTAGAATTAATCACAGGCTTCCGGGTGAGGCCATACCAATGACCTATAAATGGCAATACAATTTCTATCTTTCTGCTACTTACTAATTCTTCTTCATATGCAACCAAGTAACTGACTTGGCTTTCTCATATCTTTCTTACATTACTTGGCTACCTTTAATTTGCATGAAATAATGACTCCTAGATTCCTTTCTTCCTCAGTAGTTTGTAAAGTAGTGCAGTTAATGCTATACTAAGCAGGAGCATGATTTTGCACTTTTTGGCATTAAAACTGATCTATTCTTTCAGACCACCTAGATCATTAATCATTTTATTTACCTCCTTGTGTGTCTATCCTGTTACATATGTTTGTGCCATCTGCAAAATAACATACTCTCATCTCGATACCATGTGTGATGTAATTAATAAAGATATTGGGCTGGATCCAGACCTTGTTAAGTGCATTAACTTAGTTACACCTAGGCTAAACCATGTTGAATTCAGGGGGAGTCAAGTTAATGGTATACTTTGCATGCAGGGATATACCTTTGAATTGCTTACTGCACACAGATACTTACCAGCTTTACTATCACACAGTTATTTAGACTTGGGATAGGAAACATCACCTCTCTACTCTAAAACTGTTTGCAGCAGATGAAATATGACTCCCCTGAAATCAACATGTTTTAGCCCAGGTGTAACTAAGTTCATGCACTTAACAAGGTCTGGATCCAGCCCATTAGGGGTAAATTTACTAAACACAAAAAAGCAGTGCTTAAAAAAATATCTTACTTACCTGAGTGATTGTGTTGTCTGCTGAAACACCGAGCACATTTTTCATGTATGCGGGCACAACGAGAATGACAGCAGTGTCATCATGCACCTCTATTCATAAGCTGTGCTTGTGACGCTGGCATAGCTTATTGTTATGGTTGGTGCACACAAGGGGCTAGATCCAGACTTAAGTAAGTGCTTGAAATTAGTTACTCCTGGGCTAAACCATATTCATTGCAGTGGAGTCATATTTCATCTGTTAAAAACTAAAAGTACAGTGCTTGGATTTATATAAAATTTGGTAAGATTATATAGACTCTTATTTATGTGAGCATTTGCTGGCTTTAATAAATTGTGTTGGAGAATGGCATCAATTAAAAATATAAACAATATTTATTGATTGACAGCTTTACAATTTAAATGAATATCCTTAATAGAAACAATTAAAAATAAAAGGGTTTGGAAGTCAGGCATCTGGCCAGACAGGCCTAGACATAACACATATAGACAATACAAGAGATAGGACAGAAACAGGTCACCAAAGACACCAACCAGTATCAGACGAGGTGCAAGATCCAAGATCAGAGAGATAGACACAGGAACCCAGGATATAAACATGGACACCAAGGATTCTCAGAGAGACTGGAAAGAAAACAAATGACAGGACAAGATCAAACAAGAACCCTGAAGCGAGCAGGGAAATTGCAACTTACAGCAAGAGAATAACTGAAAAAATGGCTAGAGCATACAATATCACCAGCAAGGGAGAGTTCTCCTTGCTGGATATTTGAACACAGAACAGCCAATCAGAGCTGGAGATCCTTCCAGTTCAGGTTGGTCTAAATCCTGGCTGTTAGGCACCAGTTGAGACCATTAATCATGCTAGCCCCTGAAGTAGCTTCAGTAGGCCTGACTATGCTATAAGCACAGCATTCCAGTTGCTTAGCAACAGCCTGGAGAACAGCAAGCCAGCTAGCAGTGAGCACTATATCCTGTCCTATGGCCTAAATACAGCCAGGATCTGCTCAAGCAGCCAGGGGTGAAAGAACTGTAAATATAACAGCAGCATGTAACACTTAAATAAAAGTGTTGAATGACACTGCTGTCATTCTTGTCAGATGTTTAATGTTTTTCCCAAGGCAAAGACAACAATGCTATCCAGGAACATTCAGAAGCACATCACTCAGGTAAGTTACAAAGAGATTTTTTTATTTTAAGCACTGATTTTTTATTTATTTAGTTACTCATTCTGGCATTTTTTTGGTGGTTGTAGACTTAGTAAATTCAGAGATTTACAAACCATCAAAATAACGCCTCAAAAAAGTTTGAACAAATCTTGCTGAAATTAGCACTGGTCCAAGTAAAGGTTTCTAGGGAACTGCACTAGTAACTCATTCAGGGATTCACTACAACTTTTTGTTGTCTACCCTGCATAGAGTAAACAAAATGATATCAGCACAACCATCTTTCAATACAATCAGAAATTTTACATCTTATTTAACAGTATGTGATATCGCACAGTGACAAAGGGTCGGATACAGACCTACGGGCGCCTTATGGGTGCCCAAGGTCATTGCGGCCGTTCTCGGAGCAGGGAGTGCACGCCCCCTGCACTCCCTGCTCTTGGTAGTAAATCTAGACACTTACGTGTCCAGCTTACTACCTTAACTTTTACGATCACGTAAGCGCCCTTACGGTCACAGCCTCCCTGTCCTCTCATTAGCATGTCTATCTCCACCTTCATGGTGGAGATACAACATGCATAATTGGGGGGAAAGCCCCCTATTCATAAAAGCTGGCGTATGTAACGTTAGTTACGTGCGCCGACCTTTACAGCACCGTAAGAAGGTTGTGCACATGCCTGCGCAAGGCTTGTTGTCAATGCAGGTCCACGGTGCCCCACTCCCTATGTGACATCTCTGGTGACGTCAGATAGGGTGTGGGGCACTGTGGATGTGTCCCGGGCCCAAAAAATTTCAGTTTGCA
This sequence comes from Limnodynastes dumerilii, assembly GCA_011038615.1. Classification (NCBI taxonomy): domain Eukaryota; kingdom Metazoa; phylum Chordata; class Amphibia; order Anura; family Limnodynastidae; genus Limnodynastes; species Limnodynastes dumerilii. The sequence goes on from WWET01001657.1 coordinate 63,257, forward strand.
GCCCTGCCCCTTTACCACTTAAGTAACCCAGTTAAAAATATCAATAAGATTTGTTTGACATAATCTCCACCCCAGTGAAACCATGCTGCTTGGGATCCTGGAAATTAATGGATTTAAGATATTATACAATTTGTTCTTATGAAAAATGCATTTTTCATCAATTGTCCTGCTCATTGGCAGCTGGGAATACATTTGTTATTTTCCAGTCTTCTGAAATGAATCATGTTACTAGTGACTGGTTGAATATACCTGTGAAAGGATTTAGTAATCACTGTACTTCCCTTGTATAAATAATTTTGTAATTTAACTGTGGTCCCCTCACCTCTCTATGATTATTGAACAAAAATAAATGTTTAGATTATATGCCATAGCCCTGTCACCCTTGACAAAACTCTATATTTCCATTTTTAGTCTTACTATAACTTTTCTTGCCTTTCATTTATACAGAAAAAAAGGTACACCTCTCTGTCATCATTTTTCTGAAACTACTTTTATTTCCCAAAGGCCATCATTTTGCTTTAAAATAAACCACATTAGCTTCCTGTTTCTGGGGGTTTACCTAACCTTTCTGGACCAGATCCACACTTAAGTATGTTAGCCCCCTTATGCATGCAAGTAAGTGGGCTACATGGAGAGGGGTGAGCATGCGCCCTCCAGATGTTAAGTTAGTTTTAAGCACGTATCTCCTATTATACGGAACTTAGTTCCGTGCGGTACACGTTCTGTCTAACGGGGCTGTTCTTCACCCACTAAATGTATGCAAAGTGGATGGGGGAGGTGTTAATTATACAGTATGGTCCGGGTTATGCAGTTATGCGTAGATCAGCGGTCGGATGGGCCGCTGATCTGCACGTTTGCATTAAGGCAGCCTAATGGCAGCATATCATAAATCCTGCATGAAACAGGGGAGTGACAGGGGGAGTTCACTTCCATCTTCCATGCAGAATTAACTACCACCGCATGTATGGAAAACGTGCGGGGGTATGGATCTGGTCCTCTGATAAAAAGTTCTGTTGCTGTAAATAGTGAGCTTTTTCCCACTACTCCTACACTGTTTTCAGGTGCCTCCACTCCAAATCACTTACACATCCCCATTCCTACAAAATTTAGCATCTTTGTTTTTGTGTGGAACAAGTCTCTCTGTCTTTATATTAAACCACTCACACATTCTTTTGAGATTCTATCACCATTTTTAAACACTAAGGGCTTGATCCAGACCTACGGCGCCTTACGCCCCGTGCTCTACCCACTGGCGGTCATAAATCTGGACACTTACGTGTCCAGATTCCTACCCTAACGATTATGATCAGCTCTGCGGCTTTACGACCGCATTGCTGATCATAACGGGGCTTCCTCTGCTCCGTTCCATAATCCGTAAAGGGTGGGGAAAGCCCCCTTTTCATAACAGCCGGCGGCCGTAACTATAGTTACGGCTGCCGGCCCTTACGTCAACGTATGAAGGCTGTGCGCATGCGCACACCCTTCAAAACAGGGAAATTACGGCCAAGCCCTGTGCGGCCGTAGCTCTGGATACGGCCCTAAGTCACGCTAGTGGGCTCTTCCTTGTCTATATATCTTATATAGTTAGTACTTAGTACAAAAAACAACCTCCATGGTTTCTATTATAACCCAGTACACAAAGATTTTCTCCAGAACTCCTTATTAAAGTATTTATCCCTTTCTTCATATACTTTATTAAACCTCCTACTTTCCTTTCTAAATAACTTATATTCTGGTGATTTATTGATACCCACAATGTCCAGATTATCCCTTGTCATTATATGCTCTTCTTCATAGAATTCTATACTAGTAAGCTTTTCCGGTGCTTTTATTGCCAATGAGCAAGTCCTAAATTAATACTCCAAGCTACCACTATCAACCAACCAGTCCCAGGGCCTAGAGTTACCGCCTGTCCAGAATTACTCTAAACAGATCAGGAATTGAGAATGGTGTCCGGAGCCCAGAGGGGTAGCGTTCCCGCACAATACAATGTCCGGGAATATGAGAATACTGGTAAAATTTCAGCTGCGGTACATACAGTGTGCCTGATCCACTGTGTCTTGGCACTGTGCTTGTGTTGCTATGGCAATGCAGCTCACAGACGTCACGTAACATCAGCATCATTCACAAAAGCAGAGCATATCACAGAGAAGAAGGAGGCGAAGAGAAGTGAGAAGACAGGAAAGGTAACAAAGGATTAAGGACCTGTTTCAGTCTTAAGTGCAAAAATCTGCATGCACGAAGTTAATAATCTGCACTCCCATGACACTCCCATCTCTCTGGCAGATTTTTGGTGACTTCTGTGTCCATAGCTGTGCCCTAACATCTCCACACATAGCTTCCTGTGCGTATGGAACAAACGCACGGATGGAAGTGCCTAACCATGCCCATACTGTACAATTTAAATGCCCTCCCCTGTCTACTTTGTGTATATACAGTCACGTGTAGGGCTGTCACGACCTGTCGGATGGAACAATGAATGTACAGAACTGTGTTCCGTATGTATAAAAATCTGCTGCGTAACATCTGCCACACGTATGCACAGAACACTCTGTCAGCCCAACTTCCGCACGGGTGTGGGTTCCTGCTTAGAACGGCCCTATTTCGAAGTGTATGGGATTTCGATTGCATATGCCTTGATGAGTAAGGAATAGAAGTACCCCAATCCTTCCGCTAATTCTTACCCTAACCCTCCCCTCTCATTACCCTAAACCTAACTGTCCCTTCCCCGCAGCCTGACACTAACTGTCCCTTCCCCGCAGCCTGACCCTAACCCTCCCTCCCCTGCAGCCTAACTCTAACCCTCCCTCCCCTGCAGCCTAACCCTAACCCTCCCTTCCCCGCACCCTGGAGAAGTTACTCACCTTACCCTGCGGTCCGGCGGTAGCGGGATATCAGCGGCGGTGGTATTTCTGAATCAGAATGGGTGAGTATGACATTCTAAAAAAAATTCTAAAGTCGTGAGTATTCAAAGTAGGGACATCCGAAGGGGACTTTCGCATGTCCCTATTTCGGAAAGAAGATTTTCTAACCAGAGACTGACAACACTTCAACACGCCGCTTGTGTAAGATGGCTGCAGTTATTAGTTCTGGATCCAGTTCTAAACGCTTATTACAAAGAAAAGTTGGAAATGGGATTGTATAGGATAGATATGGGGGAGGGGAGGGGGTTGTTTAAGATATATACAGGGGAAGGAAAGGGGTTGGATCGAGACAGGGTGTACAAAGAAAAATGGTACAACACAAATACATTGAAAATAAATTCTAAACAATCCAAAACGTGAATTCATCAAATCGTCAAAGTATCAGTAAGGGAACAAGGGGACCTGTTAAAACTTAACCTTTAAAGATAATCAGTAAACAGGAAGATGAAATATTAAAAGTGTATAAAACTACACAGCACTGGTATGTTTCAATGCAAAAATATACAATGAATCTATTTCACTGGGTATAAACCACAGAGTACTGAGCAATTAGTGTTCTAATTAATGGATAGCAGCTGTGAATTGTGCTACATAACTTCAGTATCCAAGTTTAACCATATAATGAATTTAGAGTCATTGTAAAATGCAAAATATAAATTCACAACAGATAAGTATGCCGAGTGTTAAACGGTTGATATTAATGGTATTAATGGTAACTACACCTAAATATAAAAAATTCTAAATCAGATATTATTTATTCATAGCGATCATAGAACTAGGGTTTTTTTCTTTCAGATTTTTTTTACCACTATGATGATGTCATGATTCCCCCGTTTACTGCTGTTACATCTAGCTTCTGTAGCGGTGGCTCCTCTACCTGTAGCTACTACTACTGTGCACCTCGGATCCTGTCACACCAGTTTAGCGTCTGTGTGCTTGTTCAGAGGGCCGCAACCTGCCACTTGCCTGCAACAAAATCCATGCTCACCATCAGGGGTTCTGGTGAAATCCAGAGTTGTGGTTAGATTTCGCACATCTGGATTAGCGTGGTCCGTTTACATGGATAACAAGAACCTACTATATCTGCAATTTGCTCAATGCCTGAATGCCCAACAGGCTCACTGGTCATTGTTCTTTACCCAAGAACACCAAAGCAGATGCACTTTATTGGGCCTTTACACCCTGTGACAGAGTATCTTCAAGAGGAGAGACCTTTCATTGGGCCAGATCCAGAGCCCAGCACCCCTTACGTGTGTGCAGGGGTCATTAGTTATGCAGCCATAGAGGGGAGTGCATGCCCCGGGCACTCCCCACAAATACGTGTCCAGATGGCTATCTTAACTTTTATGACTAGATCTGCGTCCATAAGGATGCAGATCTAGTTTTAACGGGGCTTCCCTGCCCCCAAACCCTCGTTTAAATGCCTATCCATAGCTGTATGGCGGGTATACGGCACTTGTAAATGAAGGGTCGGTCTCTTCATCGTACTTAAATGTGTATGTAACTTAGTGACAGTGACAGATCAGTGATAGCAGAGATCATATGCTCAGGAAGACTGCTGTGTCATAGGTGAAAATTATGCAAAAAGCCTGAAAGGGAATCCTGCCAGATTATCCTACCATCAGTGTTGGCAGACAGGCCTCCATTATATTAGATCAGTAATTGTAATATCTCCTCTGAGGTTATGGTGGTGAAGATTATGATTAAGGAGTAGGTTGGAAAGGTGATGGGAGCAGTGACATTTTACTCCCTCACAATCAATTTCAAATGATTTTTCTTCTCCTAAAATCTGTAAGTAAAAGCAGCTTGTCACATCTAACACATGTTATCTCTTTAAAGTGTATTTTAGACATTTTTTGTCTTGCTTTAGTTCTTCCTTCACAGCTAGCCATTTGCCTATGGGACTAACTGTCATCAAATCTGCATCTTTAGTAAAGCCTGTCCTCTGCCACATATACTGCTTGCATGGGTCACATACTGCCCATTTTTCCCAACTCAATAAATTGAGACCTCTCTCACAAACAACCCTATTTTTGATGTTTTGTCTTGAGAATTGTACTGCTATGCTGATACCAACTCTCTCACCTAATGATGCCTACAATGCAATGATGCATGTACAATATTTGTTTGCCCATTCACTGATGGCTTTTATTGTTTTTACCAGACACTGCAGTGCTTATGTTTCCTGCACTATCCTTGCTGGCAACCGGTGGTGTTCTATTCATTATGACTAACATGCAGGTTAGTTTGTGTATATTTGGAGGACACTGTAGACTGTATGTAAACCTCTAATCACTTATTAGCAAATAGACCAGAGGGAATTGTGTGTCTTTATTATCTTGTTGTTATTAGCCTCTTAGGGATGGGAGACATCTGAAGTGCAAGCAACATGTTCTGTTCATACTTCTGCCGGTAAACACAAATCCCAAAATCCTAGTTAAATGCCAGGTGTTTACAGGTCTCCCTCCCTGGCAGCTACAGTGTCTTAATGCTGGAGCCAGACCATGGACTGTAATTTTTATGCTATCCACCAACTATTACTATTTGTAAAATATAGTTGAAATCTCTATATTACAAATAGAAACCTTTGTTGATTAGTGGTAAATGCATGTTTAGTCTGAACATGTTATATTCACCTATGACAGCTGCAGATGTCACTTGAATATATTTGTCCTGGCTTTCATATCTCCAGCTGACAGTGGCTGCAGGAGAGTGACAGCTGCAGACTGTAGACATCAGAGAGTGAGTATTCTCGGCTAACAACACTCTGATTAAATAGCTTAAATGTATATAGCTTACATTAAAAGCTTGAATTTACACAATCATTGGATTATCTGGACTGTTTTTAGGATAGTGGACAAATCGGTCCAGTGTAAAACATCGGTTCATCCCTAATTATACTGGACTTGATCTTAACCTCCACTGTTGCTGCACTTGGAGCCGCAGTGAAGATCCAATTCTAGATCATTGCATGCATCCTAACGCCTGTATGAGAAAGTTTGGAGATCAGGACCTTACTTTAATATCTCTGTATTGTCCCCCATCAGGGTCAGGAAATCAGGAATGCATGTATTGGCCTAAACCAGCCATTACTGTACAATTTAACCCAACCCTCCCTCCACCTTTCAAGCTCACTGCATGCAACCCACCTTGCTGCTAGAAAGGTTTTCAGTGTGGAAGTCTCACTACTTGTTATTAAACCTATAAAATGCAGATAAAAAAAGATCTGACTGTTGAATGGACATAACTGATTATTAAAGGTTGCAAATAATATTTTATTATTTTTTGCAGTACTTTGTTCTGTCCTTAATTTTTACTTTTATATGCATTTTAATTATTTTTAATGTTGCTTCAAACATGAAAGTGTCCCTTACTCTTAAGAAATGTTGCCATATTTTTACATTAATTGGGAAGCATCAATACTGCAAATGTATGCAATGTATAGGAAAAAAAAATACACAACTCTATATAACATATAAGTCTGTGGAGGTTATTAGGGATCTTAAAGAAACATTAGAGGCTGCATCAAGCCTTAAGCTCATCAGAAGGAACAACCCTGTTTGCTTGTAACATGGATTTATAGCTTTCCATGAAAATTGTGTTGAAGGTGGTTGTTTTATATGAAAATAATTGGAAAATAAGGTCAGCGTTATAGAAATGTTTAATATGCAAAGATAATCATATTACAGGGAATTTACACACATTTGCTGAAAATTGTATATATTAGTAGTCTTGAAACAAGTTGATCGGTTCAAATATTAATTGATATAGAGCTAAGATACAATTCAGCACATATACTGTGTTATATACAAATACTTTATCTACTTTATCTACCAGTACTTATGTTTCCCACTACTTTAACACTACCCTACAGCTAAATCTTTCTATGCAAGAAACATTTCTTACATATAACACCATTCTACTTGAAAAACACATAATGGGCCAGATTCAGAACAACGCTTGTGAGCGAATTTACGGGTGGCGGAGACGTATAATCGCCTTTTGGTAAGTACTGTGCATGCGCACCATAGAAAATACGCTCAGTAACGTAGCGTAATTGTGAACGTATGGGCCATTCACGTATGTGTCACGTAAATACTTACGTGTGGGCGTGCTAATTTTACGTGAGTCCAAAATACATCTAAAATACGTTAAGTAGGCGGGGGTTAGTATTTAAAGTGTACAGCATGGGCGTGCTTAGCTGCATAAATACGCGTTGCCCATACGTACGTGTGCGGATCACTGCGGTTACGTTGGCAAAAGTTAAGGTAGGGTTTGAAAAGCGTATCTTGATATACGTACATTCAAGGGGTGTGCCTAGGGGAGTGTATAGAAGGTACGCATGCGTAAATACGCTACGCGAGTAAACGTACGGCAAACGTAGTTCTGGATCTACCCCAATGTTAGTAAATGGATGGCCAGCAACCTAAAATGGGTTGGAATTAAACATTATCGACATTAGTAGAAAAGATTCTAAAAAAATCAATAATTCAGAGTTAATGTCTGTGCACAAGGATGTATATTATGTGAATCTAAAGAAAAAAAATCCAAGGACTGACGTAAGTGTCTTAAACTAATAGCAACAATCAACACAAGACAATTTTGTATGTAATAAAAAATGGTTCCATTCCATAGGTGGGAAATCTTTTTGGCTCTCAGCGTTCCACAATTATAACCCTCTACAATGGAGCATTTGACTCTTCTTCCGTTATCTTTCTATTAGTTAAGGTAATGAATTCATCAGTAAAATACATTTCTTATGAAATCATATCTTAATGCATTATAAACATTTGCTACATTTAAATTGATTTTATGATTGTTTATCATCAGTAGTAAATATTAGTGGGGTTTGTTCAATTTTACATTCTATTTATTGCATCCATAAAACATTAAACTATATAGCCAAAATATATCAATATTACTTTAACACTTACTATCTAATTATATGTGGTGGTACATGTCAGCTTTAGAAGCACAGAGTTCCTGCATGAGAACTACAGTATGTTGATGTTTTTACCTTTTCACAAATATAATATGAACAGGAGAATAGGAGATCAACTTGATTGTCAGGGAGATTCTTGTGTTTCTCTAGGTTCTGTACCAAAATGGAATTTCACTGCGGATTTTATTCCTATTCATTTCGAGTTGCAGTATCTTTCACATCTTAAGGACAATTTTTCTGATGCCCAAGACACATATCCCATTTCCAGTGACAGAGGGGTACAGCTATGGGTATGTATTTCATGTGTTTCAAATGTGTGCATTTTACAAAAGCCTGCTAATATTTTTGAGGGATAAAGTGTGCTGTAGTTTGTACAATCAGCAGTAAACCATCATTACTTAATGGGTTACAACAGTATTGAATTAGCAAGTGTCAAACATCCACTATTTGAAATTAATCAAACTGACTTCTGAAAGCATGATGTTTATAAGTACAAACAGCATGAACTGGATTCGTAAAGAGCTGCTTGCTAGTCAGTGAGCTTTAAAGTTTAAATTACTTTTTAGTTCACCATTATATATAGATAAGTACAAATGAACTGGATTCGTAAAGAGCTGCTTGCTAGTCAGTGAGCTTTAAAGTTTAAATTACTTTTTAGTTCACCATTATATATTATATA
>WWET01001657.1:84860-96776 GCA_011038615.1 Limnodynastes dumerilii
GCAACATCTGCCCGGCGCATGCGCAGATCAGCTGAAAAGCCGATCTTACGCTTACACCCGCCGTCCTAGCAACGGCGGGCGTAGTTCAGGATCAGGCCTATTGACCGAAAGGAAGGTGTTTTTAACTAACCCTAGTTTTAACTCTTTCCTAACCCTGACACTTTGTTTCCCGCAGTCTAACCCTTACCTTCCCCTTATTTTAGCCCTAATCGTCCATGTAGCGTAGCCTAATCCCAATCTTCCCCTTAAGCCCTAACAGCTGCAGCCTGTAGCTACTGGGAATGGGAAAATAGGTTCCCGTCGCCAATAGTATCATTTTATTTCCAGTTGGCGGCTGTATCATTTTCAAAATAGGGTTGGCCAGACCAGCAACCTCATCCCATTATTTTCAGCATATGGTATTATGACTGTATTTGCAGCAGCAATGTACGGCATTTCTTGCATATGACTTTCTCATATTCTGCATGTCTCTGCTGTTAAGCTGAGATAAACACAGCAGTATAACATGAATCATATTTTGCAGTGGAACATGCCAAGGTACAAAATTCCAGGAATTACTTACTAAACTAAATTGACAATTTTGTTGTTAGGTAAAAAAAAATGTTATTTCTTTATTTCAATTTTTTGTATTTTTATTTTAAATCTCAGACTTTTTCAAGCATGTGGGTAGTTATAAAGAAAGTAAAAAAATAATATAAAAAAATGCGTACCAAAATATGGAAAACTGGCCTGACAGTCAGAATGGTACCGTTTTTCAAATGATTGATACTCAAAGGGCCCTATTCTATTAACCACAATGTCTGGTTATGGTGCTTTTTACAGGAATTTACATAGCGGATTTTAGCTCGTACCTCATAGGTGCGTATTATTTTATAATTTTGGCTACCATTACAGACGCAATTCCTGTTGCGGTTAATTTAATCGGGCCCAAAGGTTCTAATTCTTACAATCATCTCTCTCCTAAAGTATGGAACATTCATTTTACTTGTTCTTTTCTTGTCTTCTAGATTTCCACCCAAATATTTTGGAAAACTTTATGGAATGATTATGGCTCTCTCAGCATTAATATCAATTTTGCAATATCCAGGTTTTTATATTATAAGGACATATCTGAGCGGTGACCCATTTTATGTATGTAAACGGGTATGCGGGCCCTGTGGAAGTAATGCTAACTTTATTTAAGGATCAGATTTATTACTAGTGACTGTGTCTTCCTGTTATTTTTTTAGATCAATATTTCTCTACTGATTCTGATGCTATTGACATTCGCCCACCCAATAAACGTATACCGTATTTGCAAGCGAGAGAAGACTGCAAGGGAGATGGCAGAGAAACAATCTGGCTTGTAATTTATCAACTTTACCAGAACCCTTGAATGTATCACAGATCATTATTAAGTACTTATAAACATCACTGTCATTTTTTATTTTTGTTTGAGATAAATAAAAGATGATTATTTGCTGAATTGTGTGATCGATTCATCTCTACTGCATAAAAGATTTGATAAATAAATTGTTACTGGAACTCCCTTGGATATTGGTATTTCATAAAATAGGGCAAAAAAGAGGTCTTGGGGAGTTTTTATTTTCATGAAGTGCATGTGTCTTATTATATTAAACCTTTCTAGATTTTTATTTACATTTTATTTACAAAATTAAAAAGAATACAGTGCTATAATATTTTAGATAATATAGAAAACAGTGGGTTGGTATTGATGAAAATGTTAAACAAAACGGCAAACCTGGATTCACAAAGTTTAATCATTTATAAAGTATATTATTACATTAAAATACGTAACAAAAAAAGTAAACACATTTCTATACAGAAAGTATAGTAGAGTCTTTGAGAAAGGGTGGATCGCACCTGAAACGCGTCAGCCGGCACCAACACCAGTTCGCATAGCAATGGTTAATGGTGTGAGGAGGACGGCGGCATAAGGAGATTCCGGAGCTCCCGTTACATCTAGCCCAGCCAGTACCCTTCACTTCGTTTGACCCGCGAAGAGACCTTTCTAATTAAGGGAAGTTCCCATGCGAGATTGTTTACTGCATTTTAAATCATTTATTTGTATTAAATAAATTGTTACCTTGTTTTTTCTAACCGCTTTCTCCCCCCTTTTTTTTTTCCTCCATCATTGATTTAAAGGGAAACCTTTTCTTCAGGGATTTGGGAGAGCGTTTTTTGGATCTGTATGAACTTTGAGCCATTATTGTTTCAAATAGCTTTTTTTCTTTCCAACACCCACAAGAGTGATTGCAGCGCTTGTCTCACCCACCATTGTTATTTATTCCCTTGTTCGTACCACCAGTGGTACGCGTACCATGGGTTGAGAACCCCTGTTTTAGATAATATAGAAAACAGTGGGTTGGTATTGATGAAAATATAAAACAAAACGGCAAACCTGGATTCACAAAGTTTAATAATTTATAAAGTATATTACTACATTAAAATACGTAACAAAAAAAGTAAACACATTTCTATACACTTCTCTCAAGCTTGCTAAAAATAATTTCCAGGACTGGTTGCAATCCACCGACAGTTAATGATCCATATAGTGTGTCAATTAGGACATAAACCGCATAGGAGCCAATAGGTTCCTCCAGGAATAATAGACAGCAGGAACTAAAGTGTTAGCCCAGATGAATATAGGGCCAGTCAGATCGCAATCCTGTGGAAAAGAGCAAACGTTAGGAGGGTTACCCGGTTCAATGGGACATATGATGCAGATACAATCCACAAAAGATCTCTTAATGTGGCTTTAGAAAATGGTTCAGAGTCCTGCTAAACTGTGAATGGCCACCCAAGCAAGTAAGGTAAGAAATCTCTTTGTGGTTCCAACACCATTTGGTAGGAACCACAAAGCGCTGCAGACTATATCAAAGCGTTTTGATTTAGACGTAGTATTAGTTTTTATACATTAATAAACTTTGTGAATCCAGGTTTGCCATTTTATTTTATATTTTCATCAAAACCAACCCATAGCTTCTCAGTGTGAGTCTCTGCCGCAAATGCTGTCTTTTAAAATCAGTTTTCGGGTGTCTCTATTTCGAATAGGCAGCATTTTCCGATTTATTTATTTTTTTGAGGTATTTGCATTCAGCCAAGCACACTCATCTACCTTTCAGACACTGTCTTCCCTTACTGAAGCTGGCCTGCTCAGGTCGTAAGGGGTTAAGCGTTGCTAAGCCATAGTTTATTAGCCAGAACCTGTAGACTCTTGTGCTATTTAAAACCCTTGCACTGGCTGCTCATTGCCAGTGCAACTTGTCTTCACAAGCCTATGTTCCTGGTCTCCCTGTGTCCTTTGTGGAAACTCTCCTTTGTGGAAACTCTCCTTGTGACTTTTATTTCTCAGCCCTTCCTTCAGGAATCCTGCTGACATTCTCTGTTACTGCCTTGCTGAGGTATCACTACAGTGAACTCTTTACCTAACTACCTACCATCATTGCTCGGCCTTCGTTCCTGTGTGCACTACTCTAGGCTGACTACCATCTCTGCCGGTCTTCTGTGTCAGCATATTTCACTCCTGCCTGCACCCTGAAAGCTCCGGTCCTCTGTGTCAGCATATTCCACTCCAGCCTGCACTCTGTTAGCACTGGACCTCCGTGCCAGTGTGTACCGCTCCTACCTGCACCCCTCAAGCTCCGGTCTTCTGTGTCAGTGTGTTCCGCTCCTGCCTGCACCCCGCAAGCTCCGGTCTTCTGTGTCAGCGTGTTCCGCTCCTGCCTGTATCCCACAAGCTCTGGTTCTCTGTGTCAGCATGATCCAGTCCAGTCTGCATTTGTGTTAAGTTCCTCCACTCAGTACCGCCAGTGGTATGAGACTGTCTGTTGCATTTGCTTTATTCCCAGCTAACCTGCGATACCACTGCTGCTGAGCCTTCACCTCAAACATCTACTACCTCCGGGCACAGAATCTACACTGCGCTCCATCTGGTCAACAAGGTACTTCATATTCTGCTGCAAGCTATTTGCATTACCACTGCTGCTGTTTCTCCCCACTTTCATCCACTACCTCCGTGTACCATCCATCCAACCAGTGTCTCCTGTGACTATAGGTCACTCCCTGTGCTAGTAGCTAGTTGTGATAAAGACTGTCATACTGAGTATTCCTGTACCTTCTGCTCACCTGCACCTGTTCCCTCAGCTGGATCGGATCATCACTCTACTGCTCACCTTATGGTACAACCTTATGGTTGTGTACCATATCTTGTTCTGGGACTGTCATTGTCAAAGAGGACTCCTCACTCTGTGATCTCCTTGGAAGTACCTGTCTTCACCATCTCCACTTACTTGCCAACCATCTCCACTTACCTGGCGTTGTAGGAGCTGCATCCTTGTCTACTCAACCTTCGCTCTTCCTCCTGTGGACGTGGCCACTCCTTCCAAGTGTGTCCATCTGCTGACTGTACCTTCCTTTGAGCTCACCCCCAGAGACTTTGTCGTTACCCCATCTCCTCTCAATGGTCGTGGAGACCTTTATCGTTTGTCCTTTCACCATTGTAATAAACCTTTTACACTTATGTTCCTGGTGTCTGACCTCAATCTATGAGTAAACCGTACATCGGGGCACCCAGCTTCTTGTACAGGGATCCTAAGCCCAGGGACCAAAGGGTGGAATCCCAGAAACCCCAGAGCCTGACATGCATAATGTGACCTGGACAGAGAGAGGGAGAGACAGAGAGTGGGAGCGCTGTGAAGGGAGGGAGAAGAAATCAAAGGTAAGTAAGAGAAAAAAATAATCAAGGGGCATATATGGAGGCTGGATAAATAATAAAGGGGTAGACATGGAGGCTGGACAAACAAATGGGGGGAGACATATGGAGGCTGGACATATAAGCAAAGGGCAGATATATGGAGGCTGGACATATTAGGGGCAGATAAATGGATGCTGGACATATAATAAGGTGAAGATATATGGAAGCTGGACATATAAACAGGGTCAGACATATGTGTGGCAGGCCTAATAATAAAGGGCAGACATATGGATGGCTGAATTAATAAAAGGGGCAGACACTAGACCTGCTCTCTGGGCAGTGTAAGACACACCCACTTTCCCCAGACACGCCCACTGTACATCACAAGACCCTCTACCAGACGAAAATTTTGTCCCGCTTTACAATTCTCAAATGTTGCTCTTAGGATCGATTGCTTTGTTCCAGGTAAAAGCAATTGATTTCCCAGCCAGTTCGGAATGGCCCTTTTGAAAAGGGCAGTTCTCAGTGGCGACACCCACCCATTTTCTATATTATCTAAAATATTATAGCGCTGTATTCTTTTTATTTTGTCTTTTCTTCATTGGAGTTTTGCAATATCTCCCTTACTGCTGCTTTTTCTCAATTAGCATCATAAACATTTGTTTTTTGACATTTTATATCCATTCTTTTTGTGGAACTACAGGTACCAACTGAAGCAAAGGCAATGGTGGCACAAGTGGTTCTACAATTGTCACTATACCCTGGCAGCCATGACAATTAAAAAAACATAGAAAGTGATGGCAGGTAAGAGCCACATTGCCCAACCAGTCTGCTTAGTTCTTTTTTTAAAATTATACTAACATTTGATCCCATTTTACCCTCATTGTATTTTGAGAATTAGGATATCCTTATATTTTTGCCAGGACTTTTAAAACTGTTCTACTGTGTTAGCATTTAACGTCTCAGATGGGAGGCTGCTCTACTTATCAACCACCCCTTAAGAGAACTAATTTTTCTGCACATCTCCTCTGAACCTTCCACCCACCAGTTTATACGTATTCCCTAATGTTCTAATATACCTCTTCCTTTAAAAAAAATGCCACCCTCCTTGACCATCATCAGGGAAAGTATTACCTCTTTGTATCAAAAATCTTTCTGTTTGATAGTAATCCCTTCCCCTCTCTTACTTTTGTGATTATTGAACTAAGATAATTGTTCAGATGATCTAGCACCTTCAACAAGAGTCCCAACTCTCCATTTCGAGTCTTACTATACCCCTTTTAGTTTTTCAACTTTTTATTTATCTCCTCTTTTGAACTGAGAGGAAATATTTAAAGAGTTACAAAATATCAAAAAGTCCAAGTGGCGTATCCTCACTTTGCACCTGATCCTGACTTCATATGCTCTCCAGATGTTCCACACGTTGTACATGCGTGTCTCTGATTGTACAGATCCATACGATATGAATTCTGTACGATGGGACGGTTCTTCCCGGTTCCATCTGCAAAAAGTACGCAGAGTGGGTGGAGGGAAGATGCTAATTATACAGTGTGGGTGTTTCCACCCACTTACATGAAGATCAGAGGTCAGACGGACCTGTATTTACGCACAAAAGAGTAGAGTGAAAGGGGAAGTTCACTCCCCTCTCTTGTGCGTACTACCAGACCCCGCACGTACAGAAAGCATGTGGGGGTCTGGATTTGGTCCTTTTCCTTAAAAGTGTTCAAAAAACCAAAAGTGTAAAAATGAGATTAATCCCAAGTGATTGCAACGTCAGTTTGAGAGTATCCTCCATTGGGTGGGAGGGGGTACCTCCCTCTTTAATATCCCCTTCTCTCCATCCCATTAAAATATGTATATAATTGAAGAGGGGGGACAAAAACAGTGTAAAGTTTAAAATAAGTATTTAATTCAGTAAGAACTTCTAAATATAACATAAACTAACATTCAACCTAACATAAAACAGCGCCTGGAAGGAAACAAAACACTACGCAAACCCGTAGTTCTTCAAAGTTCCTTCAGCAATTATGTAAAAGTTCTGGGAAAAAGTTAATGCTGTAATGCAATGAGGTAGAGCAGACTTATATACCTATCTCAAGCAATCCTTGAGGGGATATCCTCCCAGCCTGCAGAGGAGGAACATTGACATTGTAATCAAATGGGATTATTCACTTTTTTTTTTCACTTTTAGTTTTGAAAACTAATAAGGAAAAGTGAGGATACACTGCTGGGACTTTTTGATTCACCAAGACTTACACCAGACTGTAGGTGATTAACACTGGACTGTTTATTTTATGATCTATGGGCCGTATTCAGACCTCCGACCGCTTATACGCAATCTACGTTGCAAAAAGTAACGTAGATGTCGTAACAAAATTACTGCGCATGCGCAGTAGTTCATATCAGTAAACCCCCGGCCGCATATGCAATCCAGCCGGAGGTCTGAATACGGCCCCATATCTCATCTAAACTTTGGTTGTTATTTATATTCATGCACTTTATTTTATTTTGCTGATTAGTATTTATATATTGCTAGATGATAGCATGAACTTGAATAAAGTAGCAACCATATTGTAACAAGAATCCATTTTGTTTTGAGCATCCATTTTGTATATTGCTTCAATTAATATTAGTTTATTCAGCTTAGTAGCAGTTTCAAACAATAGAAACCAAGTTCCCCCTAGTTCTAAGGAATGTTTGGGTAAGACCTTGAGGTAAGTAATGTATGCTGGCTGGTCCTGAGAATTATAGCCTAGGATGGGGGTGTATGTGCAGATAGTCTAGAACAGGGGTTCTCAAACCCGTCCTCAAGTACAACTAATGGTCCATGTTTTGTAGGTCTCCCTGCAAAACCTGTGGAGCTTTCAAAATGTAACTGTCAGTTATGGAGCACACCTCTAACAACGAGATTTAAAAAACTTGGACCGTTAGTGCTAATTGAGGATAGGGTTGAGAAACCCTGGTCTAGAAGATAACAGAATGGTTTAAGTGTACAGAAAGACAGTTAGGGCCTGATCCAGACCTACGCCGTGCACTCTGCCCGACACTCCCCCTGTGAGAGCGTATTTTCCCTCCCTTACGCCGGCTGAAGGCTACCCTAACTTAAGCTGGCCTAAGCAAGGGAAAATACGCTTATGCCCACTAACCACTCCCCCCCCGCCCACCTACACTAACCTGAATGTAGTAACGCTGGGGGACGCCCCCTCCAGCGTTACTACGGCGCTGCTACGGACATCCGATCAACGATCGGGCGTTGCCGTAGCTACACCGAGCAACATCTGCCGGCGCATGCGCAGATCAGCTTTTAAGCCGATCTTACGCTGCTGGCTGGCATCTTAACACCAGCCAGCGTAGGTCTGGATCAGGCCCTTAGTGTTTTAGGTGTCTGGGAACTACAAGGGTCTTTGTTAGCTAAATGATAAGAGCTAAGAGTTAGTATTCCAATTAACTATGTTATGTGTAATAGTCATGTGTAATCAAGATAGACAATTCAGCGAATCATAGAACACTATGTAAATTAGGTTTCCTCCTAAAAAGTCTAATGATTAGAGGGCTATAAATATGTTATCCTGACGGTAATAAAGTAGAACAAGTCTTTTGACTGAACAAGCCTGTGTCTGTCAATTTTTTCTCTGGTACCATATTGATGATGACTCTATGTGACTGCTGATTAAACTTGGATCCACGGAATCTATTTGAGCTGGTAGATTCCACAATAGTTTATCAGTATTTATGCTAGTGCCTAATACACCTATTATTTCAGTTTGCTGATCCCTGTTCTGAGGAGCGTGTAATATTATTTGGTAACATTGGACCAGCTCCTACGCTCCAATTTAATACTTGTTGTTATGGGTTCATATCAGATAACACTGATTCTGCATTCTGTGCACGCATCTGTGCTACCCAAACGGAAGGCCAATCCAAGCAAAATGATACTTCCAAAAGGACTGGTTTGCAAGTGGCCTAGACTTTATATTACAATCTACGGCACAGGTGTGCCCTCTTTCTGCATACCGATCCACTACTTCTGAACTGCCGCCATGTGTGGATATTGCAGGCCCTCTAATTGTGGCTCTCCATGCATTAGTTACTCACAGATCCAACCACTTAAGTTAACCGATTTGAGAATCCATATATCCATCTATTCAGTACAACACTTATGGTACTCTCCATGTGCATATTTTTCTTTCACTCATTTGATCATAAGAGTAAGTTTGACTCAGTATTTTAGATGTACATTTATTTCCCAATGTATAGATAATGTATTGAATATCATCTTCACATACCAGACATTATTACCTGATCTATAGTTATCATCTAGATCTTTAAGACTGGGGGTTCCCCTTGCATACATGATGACATTGACCTATTGCAGGTTGTTTGCTTATATATAATTCTTGAGCATTGTATTGTACTGGGCTCACACTGTGCACCTCATAAATTAGAGTTTCTTTCCCTTCTTTTTCCTATTCCCCTATTGACTGTATCCAAAGACTCTGGAGGTAGCACCCCTACGATATAGGGTTGTGTGAACACAATCTGATTTATCTGTATATCTACTGTTGTCTACTATTTCTACTTGTGCAATAAGGTCTTTCCCTTACCCTCTATTCCCTTTTTAAGTATTCATTTATTCCTGAGGGTGTGCTTATCCTCTCTTCTTGACCTACTTGCACAGTTAATTAAAATTAAAACCAAGTAACATGGCTACATTCAGTATCCAACAAGAACTTCAGGAAAGACATCTGAGATTGCAAAGGGTTATGGAAAATATGCTAACCAATATAGACAATTATGATCCTGACTGGAAGCAAGATGTTTTTGATTTGAAAACGATAATAATGAAACAAACCAGGGTCTAGTGGAATTTGACCACTAATAATTTGTACTTGAAAAATAAAATCACACCCAGGGGACTAAGACCGCATGTTTTTCCTACATACGATTTATCAACTGGTGAACGGAAACATGATTGGGAATCAGCTCTTACGAGATGCTCCTTGGAACCTCTACAGATTCTGATTAGGGATGATGAACTAACTCTGAATAAGTGCAACGAAGAGATCAAACTAATAACAGAAAAACTGAAAACCTTTAAATAAAAGGAAGATTTCAAAGAAATGTACACCAAATACAAAAATGAAATTGATTCATCAGAGCAAGAAATTAAAGACAGAAAGAAACGCAAATTCAATCGAGATCAGAATGACTTTATCCGTGATCAAGTATACTATATAACTGGAAACAAAAACGGTTTACCTATAAGAAAAAAACTACCTCAAGCTACATCAGAGTTCGAATCTTCTGATAACGATGACATTTCCTCACAATTACTACATACCTCTCAGTATTTTTTGGACAAGGGCCCACAACAAAGCCAACCACCAGGAAATATAGAACCAGAAGGCAAAAAAAGAAATAAAAAAAACAAAGAAAATCTATTACTACAAAGGATACTGAGAAAAACAAATCTTAGGAAATAACATCATTGGACCAACCCTCTGATCTAATACAAATAATAATTTATCAACCAGGATCTTGACTCCAACTGATATGTCCATTCTCCAAAAGGGTCTCTCTTATGTAGCCACGTCACATATTAACAGATTTGATTGAGAACGTGACCTACATTTATATCTGAGAAAATCACAGTTACATAAAATGTATAATAACCACAATATGACACAAGAAACATCAATTTGCAACGAATCTCTTACATTTGACACAGACAAAGAACGTGAAAGCGTGGCAATTTTGGAGGAATTGCAACAATCCGTCAATGTTAATAATTTGCTCAGTACTTTTTTTTTCGCCAAAAAATCTATCTTTTTTCCAGATTTATGGAGCAATCCATTTATCAAGACCTACAAGGATCTGGTGTCCAAGGATTTAGACACACTTTACGGTGAATCACTCTTAAACTGTCACATGGTGAACCTAACCCCGGATGAAGAAATCTCAGTTAAAGAAATGCAATCTTGGTGTGACATAGTTTTCAAGCCCTCAGATAAAGGGGGCAATATTGTCCCCTGGCCCCGCAACATATACATTGCGGAAGCCAAAAGCCAGTTAGACGATTCTCTTGGTTATAAAAAATTGCTCTTTAATCCCTCTCAGAATTTTTTTTAAACTAAATCAAAATTTACTAAATAAAGCCAAACGGGATTCTTCCAAGAATCACAGTTTCTTTTGGTGAGATTTTCCTAAAACACCCACTCTATATTTGCTTCCGAAAGTACACAAAGATCAAGTCAATCCTACCGGCCGTCAAATTATATCCCGTAATGGATGCATGACGGAAAAAGCCAGCCAATATATCGATCATTTTCTTAGACCCTTAATTTTAGAACTCCCCTCATATACAAGAGACACAATGGATCTTCTGAGCAAAATCAACGATATCACAGTCACAGGTGACACATTGCTTGTCACCTGTGATTTAGAATCGTTGTACACAAGTATTGTTCATGAAACAGGCAATAAAGTAGTAAAATATTTTCTCCAAACCAATAACAAAGTGAATTTCAACAACTTTCTAACTGATCTCTTAACCTTTGTACTAACAAAAAATGTATTTATCTTTGAAGTGAATTTTTACTTGCAAATATGCGGAACTGCGATGGGGACAGCATGCGCTCCCACCTATGCCAACTTATATCTCTGCTGGTGGGAGCGAGAGCACGTCTTTACCGGAGCACATGAGGACTTTACCCAACATGTTCTCATGTGGCTCCAGTACATAGACGATATTTTTGTTCTGTGGCAGGGTGACCATCATAAATTATGCAGATTCACTGACATACTGAATTCCAATAATATTAATCTTAGGCTCACCCTGGAATACTGCAAAACTTCCATCAACTTTTTGGATGTGACTGTCTCTGTTAATAAGGAACGGTATCTAACTTGTATAGGAAACATATGGCGACTGTTACAGTCGGCCAAAGGGATTCTCACTGAGGGCCCGGAATCTATGTCAGCACCAGGTGTTCACTAGAGCCTCTAGTGGTGAGGATAGTCTGGGCTGCTGGTCTGACAGGTCGTGCCCCCGGTGATAGCCCCAGAGGGGTACTGCAACATGCTTAATCTGACTGGAACCCAGGTATTCACAGGAACCCTTGCATACAGGATAACAGGTGGACAACACACACTGAGCTCTCAAAGAACAGTAATGGTTTATTAATGCAAATACTGGAACCCTCATAAACAGTACAGCACAA
>WWET01001657.1:152284-164786 GCA_011038615.1 Limnodynastes dumerilii
GGAGTTAGTGGGGAATAACTGTAGCAGGTCAGGAGTTAGATTTATGCCGAGGTAGGTCATCTTACGTTGGTCCCACTTGAAGGGAAAGGCGTTTACCAATCCCAAACGCAAGCTGTTGGGCAAATCGATCCCAAGGGCCACGGATTTATCCATGTTAATCTTGAAATTTGAGAGGTGGCCAAAGTGCTGGAATGCTAATAACGGGGAGAGAAGTAACTGGGTTGGTGAGAGTAAGCAGGAGGTCATCCGCAGAGAGAGAGAGAGCTTATACTCCCTACCGCCGATTTGAATCCCGAGATATCAGACATAGAGCGGAGCATGAGGGCTAAGGCCTCCATGCAAATTACGAACAGGAGAGGGGAGAGAGGACAGCCCTGGGGCTTGCCGTTGGTGATTTTAAAGGGGGTCAGATAGGCCACCATTGATTCTGATTCACGCTGAGGGATTAGCATATAACGACTTAATTTTGTTTAAACAAGTGGGCCCTAGGCCTAGATGTTCTAAGACTCCGAATAGAAAATCCCAGTCTACTCTGTTGAACGCTTTTTCCACGTCTGTCGAGAGGAGTAGGGCCAAGAGTTTTTGTGACCTAATGTGGTGAGTTAAATTGATGAGTTTGACTGTGTTGTCGCGGGCTTTGCGTCCTGGGACGAATCCCACTTGGTCGTCGTGTATGATAGAGGGTGGGATTTGATTAAGCCGATTTGTTATAATTTTAGCATACATTTTTATATCTAGGTTAAGCAAGGAAATAGGACGGTGACTTGGGCATTGGGCTGGGTCCTTTCCTGGTGATGTGGTTTCCGTGATGTTCGCAGCCAGGGATTGGGTATAAAAGGGCCTGGACGGGGAAATCTCATTAAAGGCTTTCAGCAGCATGGGGAGAAGTTTGACGCAAAAGGTTTTTAATAGGAGGCGGTGTAACCATCTGGGCCTGGGCTTTTCCCGTGGGGGATATCTTTTAGTACCGCTTCCAGTTCTTGTGTGCTGAAGGGTGATTCAAGCAAATCTGGTATGGCGGAGTCTGTGCAAGGAAAACTACATGTTACAAGGTAGTCAGATATTTTAGCTCGTTTGAGGAGGAGGTCGGCCTGGGATAGAGGAGGGGAAAGATTGTAGAGTACCGCATAGTAATCCCGTAAGGTGTTTGCAATATCCCTGTTAATAGAGGGGATAAAAGTGGCCGCATTCTGCGGTTGGAGGGACCTGGCAAGCATCTTACTAGGTTTGTTAGCCCATTGAAAGTATTTAGCTTTACAACGGAGGAGGACATGTTTAGACTGGTGTTGGAGAAGGGCATTTAATTCCTTTCTAGCGGCTGTAAGTTCCTGGGGGGTTGTGTCATCGCCCAACGATTTGTGACACAACTCTAGTATCTGAATTCTATCAAGAAGGAGCGATTGACGGGATTCAAGCCCAGTCGTATGCAATGGCCCCTTAGGACGCATTTGTGGGCCTCCCACAGAGTAACGCTGCACGCGTTTTCAGCATGGCATTATTTTTTGTCTATTTTTTATGCAAAACGAGAATAACGTTCTTTGTACTATATATAATCTTATGTATCACTATATAATTTAATATATGAAATTATGGAATTCTGATATATAGTCCATTTTATTACTATTGAATAATTACAATTCGATATTAGACACATGAGAAAACATGGATACAAAAAGACAATTGGAACTTTAATCACACCTGTTTTTTAGTTAAGTACTTCCCAGAAATCCTTTAAAATCTATAAGCCTGCAACATATTTTACTCTTTGAAAAAACACGTGTTCAGGAGAAATGCATCAGTGGGCAGTAGCAGCAGCGATGTTTTAATCTTTTCTCCTTTCACGGCAAACCACTGTCTACAATACTCATATCGCTATCAAATAGTGGCTTAGATCATCTGGATAATATCATATTCTCAACCAGCAACCGAGACACTCACTAATTATTTCATCTTAAAGTATTTACTTTGTATCACTGGCGCTGGAGCCCGCAGCTCATGTTAATTACAGAATCGTGATGTAATCTCCCGATCAGCTGATATTCTCATTCACGGGTGTTGGAACTTACCTGTTCACACTAAAAAGAACTAAGACATCAGCTACAGTTTTGATCTTCATTCTAGTGTCAGCAGGCCGCCTCATCCCCAGTTGTGTGTATTGCTTCCAGCAATATCGGGAGTTCAACTTCTGCTCCCACCGAAAAAGTGTTAATCCTACTGCTGCATGAACCGATGCTATCATACATGTTTGTTCTCAATAAACTACTGTGATTCCACTATTAGATGTACCGGGTGGAATAAAATTGTGATTTTGTACGGATCCCAACTGACATAATTTATTGCATCAGGATATAATCTCATTTACCTTCATAGGTGATGTCACCTCATATGTGCACGTAATTTACATCTTTTGGGTTCTATGAGGAAGTAACCTCATTGAGAATATATTGACATTTTAGAATATATTGGATCTCAATGGGAAGCAATCCTATGGGAACATACCAACTTTATAGAGCCTAAATTTATGAGCCTTTGATTATCTGTATGACATATATTGATTGCCATAAGTGAGATTGTTTATGTATATTTGTGGAGAAGAGTTTATTGACCTTAGTATAGGTTTTTTTAATCTAATATTAATCAATATAATATTGATCGGCGCTCTGATTCATTGCTTGTATTTGCTTTTTTTTGGAGAAGTGCTCTCTTTCTAGAACTGTTGCTTAATCAATATGGCCCGGGTCCAACCTGGGAAGGGTGGCAATGTGAAAGGTCCAGGGTTGTTTTCAACCCAGGTTTTTCACCTTGCAACCCTATCAGATCGAAAAAGCGGGCATCTTCTAATGACATCATCATAAGCTGCCCTGTTTTAGACTTCGAGATGGCGCACTGGCGAGAGGAGGACGTGGAGGAGCTCTTGAACATAAGGGGCAAGGAGGAGATTATGGCCCAGATTTCAGGGAAAGTTAAAGACGTGCATATATACCACAATATCGCTAAAAAAAGCTTGAATCCAGAGGAATTAAAAAAACGCAACAGTAAGTTATGAACAAATTAAAAGTGCTTAAAAAACAGTTCAATAAAATCCATGACAGCAGAAGAAAGAGTGGCAGTGGCCGAGTACACTGGCAATTCTACGACCTATGCAATACTATTTTTGGATGCTCTGCCACTTGCAGCCCCGTGTCTCTGTCTGCATTCATAACTGGCCACAATTAAAGCATCTCACAGCCAACCCAAACACCATGCACCTCATCGCCATTGATGTTCGACGATGAAGAAACTGAGGATTCAAGTACCGATGCATTTTTGACAGCAGAGCCTAATTTATTGCATGCACTTCCCATGAAAAGTGAGTACAACTGTTTTTTTTTTGTTTTGTTTTTTAATATAACATTTATTAAACTTAAAACAAAGTAAGCTCTGCCAGCGTAGCCAAATTTATTACATGCACTGCCCTTGAAAAGTTTGTAGATATGTTTTTTTTTTATTTTTAAATATTGCATAACATTTAACAAAGTAAGTGATAAAAGGAAAGTCCAAGGGTGGGGGAGGGACGGGTATGAGGAAAGGGTAAGGCCGCTCAAAGAAAACAAGAGGGAATGGTGTACTCGTACATGTGGTGAGATGCTCCTGGTAGGTAAATAAGTATGATCTAGAAAGATACTTCACAAAGATACGCCTAATTGGGCGGTGCAGCCAAGAGGGGGACCCTTTAAATGTATAGTAGAATTGGAGGAGGAGGGAAGTGGGAAAAGACAGGGTTTAGGGGAGATGGCGCACTATTGAATAAAAAGAAGAAGTATATAGGCCAATAGGATTAAATCACAGCTAATAAAACCTCTATGAGAAGAAATGATTCCAGCAATAAGCATATAGGAAATCCTAATATGTGACAATATTGTGAGGTTCGTACTGTACAGTGTAATATGAGAAATGATGAAGGAAACCAAAAGGAAGGGGTAGATGGCTGAATTGAGTGAAAGAAATGTAAAAGATATGCAAGCACCAGATATGATGGTGGAGACAGATCAAATACAGAAAAAAGGGGGGGAGGGGGGATAAGATTGGATAATAATGGACTGAGTAGCAAGTATGCTATGGGGACCTGATAAGATATAAAAAGTAACTTTTATTGTTTAGTATTTAAAAATTATGAATAAAGAAATAATGCAGCAAAAACAAACATATAAAAACAATGCTTTGCACCCAGTAAAAGAAAAAATATATGACACAAATGGTTAAATCAAAAAGAAAAAATGACCACACCTGATACTGTGTATCGTTAGAGCAATTCATGTAATGATATAGGAACACAGCTGTTAGTGTGATGTAGAGATGATAATAAAGCAGGGATTCTTACGGGCCCGGAAGGGTGAAGTACTGCCGTGAGGCAGTTAAAGGGCCATCCAGGGTAAGCGGGACTGGGTTAGACAGAGGCTTTTATCCTGCCTCCATACACCTACATTATTTAACCATCTATTAATCGCAAACAGATTCTGTACCCTATTTTTCTTATCTATTGACACCGTTGCTGTTGTATTAATATTTTTTCTACTGTGCCACTCTGCTTTATTATCAACAAACTACTAACCCTAATATAACAAATATTTACAAATACAAACTACTAACCCAACTATTATAATAACAATTAACTTTTCATAAACAAAAACTAATAACCCTAATATAAAACAAACTCTAACTGTATTAAAAAACATAACTATAACAACTAACTAACATATACCTATATATATCAGAACTATGAACTATAGCAATCTAAAACTAAAGTAAAACAAAAGAAACAAAAGAAAAATCCATGTGTTAAATAAATTCAAAATAGCCAATTAAACATAATCTACAACGTTTAGTGAAGTGGTGCTTCTACAACATATTGAAAAGATAATTGTGGGTGCAACAAAACTACCAACCCCCCACCTACCACTTACCAACCCTACCAACAACACGGTTAACATTTCCCTGCATACCCTCCCCATGTTTGCCCTACCCCCCTCCTACTATTAATCTTCCTGGGACTCGAAATCTTATCCCTTCTATCATATCCCCCTCACCCTCCTATACCTATGCCCCTCTCCCTCCTATACCTGGTTATAGCCTTCTATCATATCCCCTCTCCCTCCTATACTTGGTAATAGCCTTCTATCATATCCCCTTCTCCTTCCTATACCTGATTATAGCCTTCTATCATATCCCCCTCTCCCTCCTATACCTGATTTAACCTTCTATCATATCCACCTCTCCCTCCTGTAGATCGTTATATTCCTTCTATCATGTCCCCCTTTCCTGTACATGCTTACCAATAGTTGTGGTCCACAACAGCTTAGAGAACAATGGAATGCCAGCCTTTCCGGTTATGGTAATCTGCTGCATTTTGCAAAGGAGCCAAGATGGGGATATGTGTCCCGTCAATCGCACCAGCACACTGCGGATAGCCACATCTTAGAAGGCTGGAAATTGTGTCATCAAGACGCTGTCCTTCAGGCAAGGAGATGAACCGTCGATACAGCGCTTGCAGCAAAGCCTCTATCACCTCACGCACAAGATTACAGATGGTGGAAATCCCAATTCCAAACATACAGGACATCGTGCGATATACCCCAGGGGTTGCATACCACCATAACACAATGGCTAGCCTCCTCCAGGGTGGAGTGGGGATCCGGAATGCTGTGGTCTTTCGGGTCAGCACTGGGAAGATTAGATCAAGCAGATACTGAAAGGTCCTACGAGACATCTGGAAGTGCGCAATCCACTGCTCCTCCTCATAGGCTTCCACTGTCTCCCAGAAAGCTTCTGCGTGATTGTGCTTTCGGGACCACATTCTCCGGTTACTGAGGGTAGTGTACCTCAGAATGGACATCTGAGTGGCCTTAATGTATGCTCTCCTCCTGCGCATATACTGATGTTGTGTCCTCCGCAACTCCACCATGAATTTCACATGTTTTCTCACCATGTCAGCATGAACCATCTGACACAATATCATGATCTGCACAAGAGTGTCATTTGCTGTCTGGAGAAGCAAAATCATCCACAAAACCATAGTATCAGAGCTAGAAACAACTAGATCGTCAACCATCGTCGCACAAATGCAGTTAAAATGGCCACCATGACATCATCATTGTGTGCAACAGAAACGTCCCCTTTAAATTGCATCATGTGAAGCAGCCAATAGGAGGTCGTTTCTACAATGATTGGCAGGTGCTTCACAAGGCAGACTCGGGAAATTCATTGGAGATGTGAAAGGTTCTTATCCGGTAATTTCCCAGGTTTTTGCGGACTTAAAAGGTGTCTTTTTTGTTTACCCGGTATTTCTTCTCCCGGAAAAACCCGGGTTTTTAGAACCAGGTTTGTTCAGAGTTGGTGATGTGAAAGGGGTATTAAAAATTTTATTTGATTTGAAACATTAGACAAATTTTCTAATATAGGAACATTGATGAAACCACAGTGGATTTTTTTTGGATTGAATATTTTTTTTTATTTGCAGGCTTCGGTAATAACAACTCCCTTTTCTCTGAATGATACAACAGATTTATTGAATACACTTAAACATGTCCAATAATCTTTAGATATGTACATAGTGACTGCAGATGTGAGTTCTTTGAACATAATTATTCAACAGGAAAAGTGTTTATCAGCAGCAGGCTCCTTTTTTTTTCTTCAGCCATTGAAAATAACATAAAAAATTTCTTACAGGAAGGTATTACTTTCATCTTGAATAACCATTATTTTTTATTTGAATCTGTCTATTATATACAACGTATTATTACTGCCATGGGGACAAGATTTGCACCTAGCTATGCACCTAGATATGCCAATCTGTTTATGGCCACCTGGGAAGCTGCCAGGGTTAACATAGACATAGATACATAGATAAATGTAAGATTATCCATTTAGGGATCAAAAACAAACAATCTATAAATTAAATGGGGTAAATTTAGGGGAATCGTTAATTGAAAAGGATTTGGGAGTTGTTAAAAGCTCCTTTGTTTCTTAATAGTATCTTGATAATTAAAGATGAGCAGTCTTGTTTCTGAATTATATATTTATTACTGGATACTGCCTTTAACTGAGTTTGAAGTGACACAAGCATGGAATGCTCAGCAACGACATAATTTCTAAAAATGCATTTTATACAGTTAGACAGGGTCCTAAGACATGTTCATTTATTAATATGTAACAGACTTTTGACAAGATAAGTAAACATCTCTCCCTTCAACTATTAATATACATAACATAAGAAAACATTTTTTCTGAACTTTTTACTATGTTTATCTCTTCAAAGTATATAACTGCCATTATTTTATTGAGTAAACTATATATGTATGTAAAGTAACCTGCTATTTATATTCAGATTTAACTCTTACTTTGACAAAGTGCTCAATGTCAAGCAGCAGCTGCAAGGGCCAATAAAGTATTAGCAAAAAGGGACATAGATGCAAGGGAAAACAGTGTAATTTTGCCACTATATAAATTGTTGGTAAGGCCTCATCTCAGAGTTCAGTCCTGCGCACCAATTAATAAAAAAATTACATTTTGGGACTAGAGAGGGTTCGGAGAAGAGCGACAAAATAAGTAAAGGGTATGGAGTCATTGAGCTATGAAGAACGGCTAGCCAGGTTAGGTATGTTTACTTTAGAAATGAGGCGTCTAAGAGGAGATATTACTATATACAAATACATCAATGGTCAATACAGAGAACTTTTATGGGAACTTCTTACCCCAAGGACTGTACACAGGACATGGGGTCACCCAATAAAGTTAAAGAGGAAGTTTCACAACCAGCAAAGGAAAGGGTTCTTTACAGTAATGGAAGTCAAGATATAGAATTCACTGCCAGAGAAGGTTGTAATGGCAGACTCACTTGATATGTTTAAGAAAGGGTTAGACAATTTTTTTCAGAAAGGGGCATCCAGGGTTACCAGGACCATTAATTAAAATGAAGGACAGTAGTGGAGCCAGGGTAAAATAGAACTGTCATCTTGGGTCAGCAGGGATTTTTTCAGATTGCAACAGATTGGAGGTTGCTTCTTTTGGACCAATTTCAATTATAAAGATAGGGATGGACTGCTGTCTTTTTTCAAACTCATCATCTATGGGCTGGATCCAGACTTAGTTAAGTGCTTGAACTTAGTTACTCCTGGGCTAAACCACATTGATTGCAGGGAGAGTCAAGTTTATTGTATTCTTATATCTTTGAATTGCTAACTGCACACAGATACTGACCAGCTTTACTATCACACTGTTATTTAGACTTGGGAAAGGAAACATCACCTCTCAACTCTAATACTGTTTGCAACAGATAAAATATGACTCCCCTGCAATCAACATGGTTTAGTGCAGGAATAACTAATTTCAAGCACTTACTTAAGTCTGGATCCAGCCCCATGTAACTATGCTACTATGTAATTATTTTGATCTAACCATTTACATTAAAGCTGATGTCATCTAAACATGTACATACAAGGAAATTGCTTTATGGATTTTTCTAGTTCTCACCATCAACAATGGCTTAAGAATGTACCAGCTAGACAATTTAAAAGGGTAAAAGGAATTCCAGTAAATCTCTAGTATTAGAGAGACAATTAGAGAAGATGAAAGATCAATTTGTTCAGAAAAATAAGTTTTTAATCTACAATTTTTTAATCTCTGTATAATAACCAGAGGTGTAGCATGGACTAATTGCACCAGTGCAAGTGAATTCTATGGTGCCCCCCAACCCTGACCTCTCGTAGTGCAGTGTCCCAGGTAGTGAGAATGTACCCTGACATTTGCTGGCTAAAAAGTAAGTGTTGTTTTTACTTAAATGAATATTGATTGTTGGTTTCTCCTCTTCGTGCTTTAAGTTTATTCTTACTACACTGAAAGTCTGTGGAGAAAATTAAGATAGCTGCCATTACACATTTCCTCCCACTCCCCTATTACATATTTCCCTTACATTTTCACATCTTCCTCCCTGTCCCCTTTACATGTAACATCTGTCTCCCTGAGTCCAATCCATTACATATTTCCTTTCCCTTACATTATACATCTATAGACAAGGCACACTATATAAAACACATGTGAGGTATATTATGGGTCTGGGAATAACTATAATATATGGATTATATTAGGGAATGGGAATGGCACACTATATACAGTATTTAGAGTGTCATTTAAAAAACCATAATATACCCCACATATAATATGTGTCATTCAAAGACCCATGATATTCCCTATTTGTACATTCTATAGTGTGCCATTCCAGACCTCTGATATTATTCCATATGTAACACTAGTATATTAGGGATCTCGAGATGGCACTTGGCTGTGCTCTGCAGCAGCCCTTTGGTCTGCCAGTGCGCGAAAGCACAAGCTCCAGTGGATCCACCCTTGCTACTCCCTTGACCACAACAGGTAGACAAAGTAGAGAGAAATAACATTTTGAAGGATAAGAAAAAAGTTCAAAAGGATATAAAAGAGTGGTAATTTTGTACCATATATAACACTAATTATAAGGAAACATTGGGGGATTTTGAAGAAAGATCCTGTGATTGGGTCTCAGTTATGTTAAAAACCATCATTAATATATAGAAGAGCGGAAGATATTAAAAACATTCTAATAAAAACCACTCTCCCTGAACCCAATAGAAATACCTTTATTCGAACTAAAGGTTTTCAGGTGCGGCCTTTGTAGTGGTTGTAAATGAATAAAAATGGAAAGCTCAAAGTTTGAGGACTTTACTGTTAACCAGAAAACTTACCCTTTCATCACTTGCAATACAAGCAATCTAGCATACCTTCTACAATGCAAATGTAACCTTTTTTACATAGGCTGAAGCTCGAACCATTTGAAAGTTCGCCCTATTGAACACTGGAAAAATAGGGTCATTACAACCATTTGGTTTAAATATAGATTTTGAACTATAATGGTTTATATACTAGACCAAAAAAATCTATACATTCTGTAAATTCTAGAATAAAAATCTGTGGGCCAGATCCTGAGCTAAGTACGCTAGCCGATTACTTCAAAACGGCTGTTTGTATTTACTGCGCATACGCGTGGCAAATGTTATGCCACGTAACGCTGAACGTACGTACCATCAGCGTAACTACAAACAAAGGGGCGAGGGCCTCAATACAACACCCGTAGTTACTCTTTGTAGGCGGAGGGAGGCATTTAAATTGTACAGCATAGGCCGGGTTAGGCCGTTATGTACGTCAATCCATTACGTACGTCAGTACTTACACTTTAAAAAGTTAAGGTAGGGTTTGGGAAGCATAAAACGCCCAAAGTATGTACATGCAAGGGGGGTGCCTAGAAAATTAGATAGTGTAAATACGCTAAGCAATCCAACGTAACTAGCCCATAGGTCTGGATTTACCCCTGTACCTTTAACATTTAACCTACATTAACAAAAATTGTCACTCTTTGGAAATAACAATTATCCTGGTAACATTGGGGAAGAATGGGCCTGTGTCGTTATCACCTAGTATTCCTGGATAATGTATAAAAGTTTACACTTACAATTGTTTGATATCATTGACAATTGCAAATGTCTCAAAATGAAGATAATTTATTTATTTTTGTACAATATTTTTGTATGGCAATATTGATGAAACAACAATTTTATTGGCACACCTAAGAAGCATCTAATTCGGCTTATGTACTGAATAGATAGATAAAATGTTGATTTTTATTGTGAGCATTATGCATTATTAATTAATCTTTATGGAAGTTTATGAGATTTAATGATAACATTGATCATGTATTCCTCAAATATTATAAACTATCATGTCTTTAAAAAAAAAGCCAGGGGCAGATCCAGAACAACATTTCCGTGCATATATACGCCTGGCGGAGACGTAAAAAGGCAATTTGGTATGTACTGAGCATGCACACGACAGATGATACGCTACGTAACATAACTCTGAGCGTAAGGGCCTTTCACATATCAGTAGTGTAAAAACGTTCGAGGGGGCATGCCAATTTTACGTTAGCCGAAAGTATGATAAAATTACGCAATGTAGGCGGGTGTTTGTATTTAAATCGTACAGTATGGGCGTGCTTAGCGGCGTAACTACGTGCTGCCTATACATATGTGTGCGGACATGAGCGGTTACGCTGCCAAAAGTTAATGTACGGTTTAGAAAGCGTAAAGCGGGCAAAGTACATACATGCAGAGGGAGTTCCTAGGGGAGTGTATAGAAGGTACGTTTGCGTAAATACGCTATGCTAGTAAACGGAGTTCTGGATCTACCACACTGATTGTATTATTTCATGATCTAACTGATAATTTTTTTAATGTATTTTTATGTATTTGATTATTTATGTATTGCATCTCCAAATGTTTACCTATATAATGAGCTTCTCTTATTCTGTATTTGTTACAAGCTGCAGTATGGCAGCAACATGTAATTGTATCAT
The DNA here is from genome assembly GCA_011038615.1 of Limnodynastes dumerilii. NCBI lineage: Eukaryota > Metazoa > Chordata > Amphibia > Anura > Limnodynastidae > Limnodynastes > Limnodynastes dumerilii. Next base: position 163,701 of record WWET01001657.1, read on the forward strand.
TCTTCTGTGATAGGGTACTATGATCCTTGTTTTCCCTGCAGAATGTCTCCTTGCTAAAGGATCCTAGATGTTTACCTTGCAGCTGGGATACCTTAACTGAGGATTAGAATGAGTGTCTCCTCTCCTTCTTGTTAATTGTTCCCCTTATTCCTGTTCCTCTACTTCCTGCATGTGTGAGCTGAGTGAGTGCCCCTGTTTGTTTGGTCTGTCTGTTTGTTATCTGTGCTCTCTTGTGCTCTGCCGTATTTGGTGCTTCCATCTGTACCATTCTGATTACTACTACCTGTCAGTTTATCCAGTCCTATTGAAATAGGGCCGTTCTCAACGGGGACCCACACTCCTAACTCTTTCATCAGAAAAAAAAAGTTGTCATCATGCTAAGTGGCTGTGTAATATTCTAAAAGGCCGAGGTTTAATTGTACAGAGATTTCATATTACACTAACCAAGCAATACTTATAAAAGAGTTGTTCCTAGCTAAAGGGTATGAGAACTCCTAGATAAAATTATTGAGGAAGTTAAGGTACTAAATAGAGAAACATTGGATCTGATTCAGAGATTGAAAATAAGAACTTAAAGTTACACCTGGGCTAAACCATGTTGATTTCAGGGGAGTCAAATTTCATTTGTTGCAACAGTATTATAGTTAAAAGGTGATGTTTCCCAGCTCAAGTCTAATTAGCAGTTTAAAAGTGAAGCTGATCAGGTATCTGTGTGCAATAAGTAAAAGCAAATCATTCTCCCTGCATGCATAAAATAAAATTAACTTGACTCCCCCTGAAATCAACATGGTTTTGCCCAGGTGTAACTTTAAATTCTTATTTTCAGCCTCTGAATCAGGCCTATTATTATTCCCTAAAAAGAAAGAACCCATACTAAATCATAATTACATCATGGCATTTATTACATAATATAATCCCAAACATTGGGTCATTGAAAAAATAATAAAGAAGAATTGGCATCTCTTGACACAAGATCCTGCTCTGATATAAATTCTTTCTCCAGTTCCCAAGATTATCTATTCTAGAGCTAAAAACCTAGGGACCAAGCGACCAGGCACTGATATAGGTAAGAAGTGTTTTATATAT
>WWET01001657.1:189659-199869 GCA_011038615.1 Limnodynastes dumerilii
TTGGGATCTTAAGTGACGTGGTAGCGTTCATTTAAGATCCTAAGTGTCAGCCCGCGCCCACTTTCCCTCATTTCCCTGCCTCCCCCCGCCCATTTCCATGCAAATCCTTAAGATCTTAAACTTTCGCAGCACTTAAGATCTTAAGTGCTTGCGATCGATTCAAACTTACGCTCTTAGCGAATTTACGCTCCTAACCGCTACGTACATGGCGTTGCACTATTACTACGCATGCGCAGTAATGCGAATTTTCGAAGATCCTAAATATACGCTCCTAAGTGCCGTGGAAATCGTATCTCTGATTTAGCCCCTATATTTGCTACGAGTATACTAAGAATTGAATAAACCAAATACTTCTATAAATCTGGTAATAGAAAATCTCTTTACCCATGTTTCAATCTTTATATTATACTACAATTAAATAATTATTAATTTTGTGTTAACCAATCTCAATTGTGAAATCTAACAAATCTGTCCAAAAATAACAACTATAGACTCTAAAATTAATTAGATCCCTTATCAGAACAAATAATTGAACACAATTTATATTATACCACATAATTTAGTATGATTAGGCCCATATTTAATCTACTGCGACAGCTAGTACGATTAATAGGACATATATTTCACACTTAAATACATACAAAGGTTCCTGTATGGAGAATATGTAACTCAAAGAACCCTTATGATTGATTTTTTTTTTTTTTTATTATTGATCAACCCTAACAAATAACCAAAAAGAACACTACAGAGATCATTCACAGTACTAAATTATCATGTTAACAGCTTAGTATGATAAGTATGAATAGTTCTTAGCCTATTCCCCAAAATCCAAATCCAGTGTTTCGTTCAGACCCTCAGGTTGTAGTGTGCCTAATTTATGAATCCAGTATGATTCGCGTCGGCATAGATTTTTATACCTATCTCCTCCTCTTTTCGTATGTTTAATACATTCAATCCCCATAATCTTTAACAACGTGGGGTCACCTTGATGGAGTTGATGAAAATGCCTGGAGACGCTATGTTTCGTGTTCTTGTTAACAATGTTTCTCCGATGTTCGAGAAAGCACGTCTTCAGGCATCTTACTGTGCGCGCCAAGTATTGGAGATGACATGGGCAACTCAGAACATATATCACAAATTTAGTATCGCAATTTATGAATGATTTGATAGGAAATGAGGATTGAGATGCTGAGGACTGAAACTGAGTGGTGTTATTAAGGATATGAGAGCAAGTGAGGCATCTACTTTTCCTGCATTTAAAGCACCCCTTAATAGATAAAAAAAATTAGAGGGTTGTGAATCCCTCTTTTTCATATCTAGAAAAGAGGGAGCAAGGAAATCCTTAAGGTTCTTAGCCTTTTTAAAATGTAACATGAGATGTCACATTGGCTTAGACAATCATTGTATAGTACCAATTTATCCATACCTCACCAAGAAATATTATGCCTAATGTTGAAATCTGTGGTGGCAGTAAAGAATCTACATAAACATATTTAAAATAATAGTTAAAAATCAAGACTCCTGCAATTCAACATGCAGGCCAAATCGCACACGGTTGTACATCTCTCTATCCATCTGTCTGATCTTCATAATGTATATTGCAAGGAAGATGCGGCTATAGAAGCGGAAGCTGATGATGGACACCGAAGCTCGATCTTATATATACCAAGTCATACTGCAACATTATACGTGGCACACAGCAATAAAGGCATGAAAAGATATACAGCATAATGGAGAAAATACAATTGGGAGAATCTATATAATTTGCCCAAGTGACCATGAGCTGATGCTCTTCAGCTTTTATTGGTTTCGATTGCAAGACCTCAGTTATTTAAAGTATTGCATTCTTTCAATAGAATTAATTGACTTACATTCTATGAAGTAGCTACAGCCGATCATGGTGAGTGGTATGTTTGATTATATGTTAGCATGTAATGTTCCTATGAATCCACTAGACCTTTTCAACCATTTTTTTTTAAACAACAAATTAAGCCCTTATTGAGATCTCAAATATACTCTCAACCAGAGCTCGAAGCTTCTATGACTTCTGGTGCAGCACTAATCTGTGTTGCTTACTGCATGAACTTCATGAAAATAATGTTACATTTGAAGAAGTGGTTATGTGTCAGATTTTATAATCCAATGTTTTATGGATGGGGCTTATATATTAAAATACACATTGTAATAGTACCGCATGTGGTTCAAATGCAGATTTTTTCTTTCAGGCTTGTATTACTATGTGGACCCAGTGGACCACTGGGTTAAATGCAGGGCCAGCGTAATGTCTGCTGTCGACAATCGTGGTTGAAAGGGGGTTCCTGCTATAAACCACAGAAACTGTTACAAAACAGCTGATAGCAAACCCCCTTTCAGCTGTCCTGTATAACTGCTGCAGTGGCTGACAGAAGGAACCAGATTGCTGACACTGGTGAAAAAGAGAGCACGTGCCATGGAGGAAAGTGGCGGGTGGAAGACATCAAAGGTAAGTAAAGTATATACTAGGGAGGCTGGAGAAATATGAATGGGGGATTACAGGGAAATGGAGACATATGAATGAGGAATTACTGGGAGCAGGAGACATATGAATGAGGAAATACTGAGTGATGAAGACACACGATGGGGAATACTGGGAGGCTGGAGAGACATGGGGGTAGATCCAGAACTAAGTATGCTAGCATATTTACCCTAGCCGGAGATGTAAAAACGCTATTTTGTATGTACTGCGCATGCACGCGGCAGATGCTGGGAAGACTGGAGACACATGATCAGGAATACTAGCGAGGCTAGAGAGACCTAAAAGGGGAATACTGGTGAGGCTGGAGAAGCATGGTTACAATATATTGGATTGCCTGAAGACACGTGATAGGGAATATTGAGGAGGCTGGACATGATGGGGAATACTTGGAGCTGGAGACACACAATGGGGAATACTGGGGAGGCTGGAGATACATGGTTACGATATACTGGGGTGGCTGAAGACACGTGATAGGGAATATTGAGGAGGCTGGAGAGACAGGATGGGGCATACTGAGAGCTGAAGACACATGATGGGGAATTCTGGGAGTTGTAGAGACATGAATAAGTTTTAACTGGGAGCTGGAAGCATGATGGGGAATACTGGGAAGACTGGAGACACATGATCAGGAATACTAGCGAGGCTGGAGAGACATACTGTTGAGTCTGGAGACACAATGGGGACTACTGGGGAGGCTGGAGATACATGGTTAGGAAATACTGGGGTGGCTGGATTCATATGATAGGGAATATTGGGGAGGCTGGAGAGACAGAATGAAGAATACTGGCAAGGCTAGAGAGATATGGATCGGAAGTACTGGGGAGGCTGAATGAGAATTTTAATTTTTCTTGTGACCCACACAATCCTAGACTTTGATTGTTTGGCCCAATAGGAGTTTTTTTTAGTTTGACATGCTTATTGTACAGTGATGTAAGGTGTGTTTTTGACATTGTTAAAAACTTTTTTCAAAATGTGCTTTTTATGGTAGTTAATTAAAACAAGCATGAGGAGAGTACATTGTTAAATTCTTGCATATCTATATAGGGTTATTGTCACATTAAAAATAACATGTAAAATGCCTTTGCAACACTGTTGCTTCTGAAAATACATTACCTTCTTTAAGACATAAATGTATTCCATTAAGAGATAATAATAATACCACAACTTTCCACTGCTTAATGTAATTGATGTATTGCTAAATTTTATTTCTTCATGATGATTATTTTTTCTCATTGTTCTAGTGTGTTATCCTCCCAGTAATATCTTGCTAGTAGGAAGAGGTCTTTTTCTTGATGTTATTATGTTCATTATGGCTTCATCTCCAGTAATTGAGTTTTGCAAATTGAAACATTTTAAAGGTCCACTGAGGATTTCAGCCTAAGCCTTCGCTACATCAGCTCAAGCTGTGAGGAAATATCACTTAAAGATCAGATAGGAGACTAGCAGCAACACCCATAGAGGAAGAGGAGAATACTCATTACACGCATTCCAGGAGGGCTGGTATTGATGTAGTAGACCACAAGGAGATGTCTTTTTAGAAAAAGATGACAAGAAAGCTTGGGCAGACATAGAACTTTTCATTATAAGAAATTTAAAAAGAAGATTTATTTTATTTTTGCATTCATTGCAGCATTTCAACTAAAATGGGTTTGGATGATAAACCTTTAATAATGTATGAGTGACTACTTGGAGTGCTCTCGTCTGCATTTTTAAAAAGTACTTAAGCATTAAACCATTTTAAGACGTTTTCAAGCTTAAGACACCTACAGAACCACTATAATAATTGATCTCAGCAAAAAGGACAAACTGTAGATAGCTGATCTGTGACAAACCATATTCTTTATAACATACTGCAATTGAAAGACTTTATTTTTGATTATTTTGTTACTTGTTAACATGGGTTGTGTCACAGACTTCTTTACCTATGAAACAACGAAGTCAGTGGTAGTTAAAAGCTGGACAATTGGAGTTATCAATAGAGCTGTGCAGCTCCTTATTATAACCTATTTTGTGTGGTGAGTCTAACGTGAACTGTTTTATGAATATGTGACTCTTTTATGCATGTGTGTTGTTAATTTAGTTTAGCTTATTACAATTGTTTTTAAAACTGGTGTTCTTTACAATGTTTAGACTGAATCACTGGGGTTTGATGAAATGTTTAAACTTCATCAAATAACCTTTTTTAATATTGCCGTTTTTTTATATTGCCTTAAAAGTTTATAAGCAAAATGCATGAAATAATATTAGAATGTTTTATATATTTGGTTGCCTTCTAACTTCATGGTACAAGCAGATAAACAGTCTGTCTTTTCAGGGAAATGCACAGGAAAATGATACAGTATATACAAATTATGAGGCAGTGAAAAAAAAGCACAGAATACACATAGGGTATAACTGGTAGAGGAGATTGTAAAAGAAAGCTGAGAGACAATTAAGAGCAGAGGAGATTTGCAGAGTGAATGAATATATTAATGGCAGGTGCTGACCTACTTTGTTAAGGAGTTAAAGGTTATAGTTTTTAGGACCTCTGTGCTGCATGTACGTTGTAGTTAAAATGTAAATAATTATGGAAACAATGGCTTGCATGACATAGAACTTATAGAACCTAAGAACTGCAAAGAGAGGAATTGTTAATACAGGACTCCATTTGCAAGATAGGACTCTGATATCGATACATATTAGACAGACAGACAGATGTATTTATTTATGTATAGACTTTGTAGTTATAGTTTGAAATCATATTTAAAATGATTAAATATGTAAATAAGTAACTAAAATCAGTAATGAGAGACAGAGTGGTTTCAACTCTTATTTGTTTGTACATTTGAATCCCTGTACTAATTTTGTTTATATATATATATATATATATATATATATATATATATAATATGAAGAATTCACACTTGAGAAAGTGTTTGTTAATGCTCAAGTGTTTGTTTTTTTGTATGCTGTTTAATTCTTAAAGTTAAACATATGATTGGCTTCACGTAAGAGACTTATTATTGCTCTTCTGTACATTTAAATGAGTGATGCAAAATGTTGGTGATCAAGTAATCTGGAGTGTACTATAGGGGTATTTAACTGTATAGTGACTGGTCTTGTGTAGCCTACATACTAACCTATTGCTAGAAATGCTAGAGCGTAGGGAACAGATTCTTATAACAGCACAATAATGGAGAGTGTAGCTGCTCATATTTTTGTCATTATAGATTCTTTTTAATTGGCTATCTCTGAATTCAAGCAGCCTATTAAAACCTCAGAGTCCACAAAGCTAGTTTGTAAAACGGAATGTCTTTCTGATGTTTGTAAAGTTTTACATATTTTTCCTTACTTGTATTTTTTTTATAAACTACCACAAACAAACAAACTGCATCCATTTACAACCTTAAATATTACAATTAAATATCTGTTTTCATCAGCTCCTTTTTTAAATAAACCTGTTTTATTTCACATGAGAAATGATGTAATTTTACTCTAAACATACCTTTGTTTTCTTCTTTGGATTCAGCTGGGTTTTTCTTCATGAAAAAGCTTATCAGATCAGGGACTCTTCCATTGAATCGTCTGTTATGACAAAAGTAAAGGGTGTTGGACATTACAGCAAAAGAGTCATGGATGTTGCCGACTATGTTACCCCACCACAGGTAATGGCAAATTATTGCTTAAGATTCTTTTGTTTATCTATTAAAGATATGATAGATAGATGGATAGATAGATAGATAGATAGATAGATAGATAGATAGATAGATAGAAAGATATGTAATGTACAAAGAAGATAAAGATTGTTTTGTGCCACAGACTCAAACATTTAATTGCAGAATGTAAATTTTGGTTGGACAGGCTTAAAGATTAACATAAATGTTTACAGACACTTGTTTACATTATTTGTCTCCTAGTTTAGAAACATATACAATACACATGCTTATTACATGGACTGCATGCATATGTGTTCTCAATATAATTCAATTTTTTATATTCAAACACTCCCTGATCACCTTTTTATGTATTATATAATATATCTTGTATGTCTTCCTTTGCATGAAGCCATTACAAATTTTAGACTGATTGACACATCTACATAACTCGATGGCACCTCTATTGCGCTATGTTTGTGTTGTAGCATTTGTGCCTCACAGCGCTGAGGTCATAAGTTCAATTCCCAGACAAAGCCTTATCTGTGTTTACATGTTCTCCTCGTGTCTGTGTGGGTTTCCTCCAGATGCCCAAAGAAATGCTAGTAGGTTAATTGGGTTGCTCACAAAACGAATTGTGTATATGTGTGTGATAGGGAGTGTGGGCCGTGTTCACACCTAAGAATGAGGTAGCTGTGGACAGATCCGCATCTCACCCGTCCTGCCCCTAACCCGCCCCCGTTTTTAGGTACCTTATTGCACTTACGAGTGCTATAGGGCTACCTTATCTTACCGTGCGTAGTTTCCTTCTTAAGAAGGAAACTACGCATTGACATTGCCTCCCCCCGCCCTCCCCGGCTAATCTAATCACTCCCCCCTCCCACTTCTACATAAACACTCCCTGAGATGGCATTAGGCTGTCTCTTTCTAACTAAAATACTCTGTGCGTTCTTTAAAGACTGCACAGAGGCAATCTACGTACCTTACTAGTACGTAGATTGTGTAAATGACCTCTTATGCATGCGTGGTAGGTCATTTCTTAAATACACGCACCTAAGAAGCATCAGATTCTTAGGTGTGAATCAGGACTTGTGGCAACGAGTGGGTGACAAATGTTCTCTGTATAATAACTTGAGGGTGGTGGGTTCAGAGGAATTTTAAGGAAGGGTTGTTCAGCAGAAGCTTGAGGAAGGTTTGCTTCACAAGAAGGGTGGTGGCTGGAAAGGGTAGACTAGATGGGCCAAGTGGTTCTTATCTGCCGTCAAATTCTTTGATCCTATGAAAGATTAAACACAAATTTTATATTCAACATACAGTACAGTAGAGAGCAGATACATTTCATAATAAATTAGAACATGCTTGTCTTATTTCCGAGAAACCACATATTAATATAATGGAACGTATGTTTTATGGGAACTATTAAGAATAATCAACTACAGTAAATTACTTGGAGCAGATCCAAATCTGTATTATGTCAAATACATGGTTGTTGCACAGGAAAGTAGCCTACTAAAATAACGTCATAAACAAAAGTGTAGATAATATATTGAGTAGTAAATCCACTTATACTGTTAGAGCTGCTGTAAGCCGCAAAAAACGAATCAATTTAAAATAAGGAAAGCATTTCTTTTAAGTTTCTTAAACAGTATATCCAAAAACGGCACAAAAATATTAACGTATTTACAACAAATATTTAATAGAATAATTAAATGCATATATACAAAAGCTGCTGTCACTTTATATACAAACATAAACCAAGAAACCGCAATCTCTTAATGATTACTTGGAAAGTATATCTGAATGGGAGTGCAATATTGTTCTAAATTCCTGGAAATTCTTTAATTAAAATTATTGTAGCATAGATTCTAAATCACTTTTTTATTTCACACCCAGCACTGTTATAAATTCTTGAGCACTGCTAGTGAACATAGTTCAAATAAAGTCAATGATCTCAGACGTCAGTAGGAGTGACTCAGTCTATATGTAAAATATCAATTATGCTAGCTTGCATATAAGGTAGACTTAAGTGTGGTTGGGCCAGCCAAGTGTTATATAAACCCAAGGGAACTTGAACTTCCAGATTATGAAGGAATCCTGTTAGAGATTTGTTGCTTCCCTTTTTCCATGTGGTGACCGATAAGATGCCTCTTCCTTATTTACTAAAGGATTACTGACCTTGGGGTAGATCCAGAACTATGTTTGCCATACGTTTATTCGCGTAGCGTATTTTCGTGTGCGTATATTCTATACACTCCCCTAGTAACACCCATTGAACGTACATATTTTGTCAAAATACGCTTTCTAAACCCTACCTTAACTTTTGTCAACGTAACCGCAGTGATACGCACACGTACGTATGGGCAACACGAATTTACGCAGCTAAGCACGCCCATACTGTACACTTTAAATACAAACCCCGCCTACTTAACGTATTTCAGACGTATTTTGGACGCACGTAAAATTGGCACGCCCACACGTAAGTATTTACATGACACTTACGTGAATGGCCCATACGTTCACAATTACGCTACGCTATTGAGCGTATTTTCTATAGTGCGCATGCGCAGTACTTACAAAAAGGCGATTTTACGTCTCCGCCACGCGTAAATTCGCTCCGAAGCGTTGTTCTGGATCAGGCCCCTTGTTGTTAGGTGTTGGAGATATAAATTCTTGGTTTTTTTTACTCCCACCAAAGCTCAATCTTCCTTGCCTTTCTCACTACTGAGAAAGTTGGTTTTCAAAGTAAGGTTGACTGGGAGCATTTTATAAAATAGCCTAAGAATTGTAATAAGAATTTTGTTTTAAGGTTGAAAATGTTCTACTTCGAATAATATAGTTGCCTTTCTGTACCTACTTGTTTGCTGTTTATTGTTACAAGTACTGAAATGTAATCATTCATTGAAAGCAGTGCATCTTCTATAACTAGTACTCAAGGGCATGAGGGTTGAGTCCATATAATAAGTGTCGGCACTGGGTTTTACTAATTTTTATAAAATATTCGAACCTTCTTCTCACCCCTACCAATGGCAATCAACACTAGTGCTTATAAGGCTAAGCTGGTAGCGGAAAAATCTTAATTGACAAGCATCCTACTTTTCTTCTACCAGCTCTAGGCTTTAGTAATCAGAAAAAAAAGGTTGAGGAGAGATCCTCAATTAGAGGCGCCCGATAGATTACAACAAATGACAGAAGCTGATTCTTATTGAAACTGCTGCTGCTCTGGGGAGAAAGTCACATCTCCAATAGAAAGTCAAAGGAATAGCTAAAGAACAGAGCGCTGATCAAGTGTCAATAAATGTATAAAATAAAATGATTTATTTAGAAGATAAAAAAATTCCTGTAATAGATAGTCTAATAATTATCTTTACATCACACTTTGCTCCAAATGAACATTCTTAATATAGACCAAAACAATTATCCCAAAGGTGTATACATTCAAATACTAATAGTAGTATTGTTGGTAATTCAGTCCATAAATATATTTCCACAGTGGTGTCTCTTGAGGTCAATGCTTGGAGTTGGAAAAACAGAAAAAATATATGTAAAAAATATATAAGAAGATCCTAATTAGATGGTAAAAGTCTTGGATGTGTGCACACATATAGATGGTATTGATGTATGGTATCCCAGGTCAGTAAGCCACCATCTAATTAGGATCTTCTTATATATTTTTTATATAGATTTTTTTCTGTTTTCCAACTCCAAGCATTGACCTCAAGAGACACCACTGTGGAAATATATTTATGAACTGAATTACCAACAATACTACTATTAGTATTTGAATGTATACACCTTTGGGATAATTGTTTTGGTCTATATTAAGAATGTTCATTTGGAGCAAAGTGTGATGTAAAGATAATTATTAGACTATCTATTACAGGAATTTTTTTATCTTCTAAATAAATCATTTTATTTTATACATTTATTGACACTTGAAATAAATAATTTTATACATTTATTGACACTTGATCAGCGCTCTGTTCTTTAGCTATTCTTTAGTAATCATGCCTGATGGTACTATAGAGTAGAGGCCCACAGTGTGGAGTCCTAACATATACTATAC
>WWET01001657.1:227488-240674 GCA_011038615.1 Limnodynastes dumerilii
ATATAAATATATAGATATATATCATATATATATTATATATATATATGATAAGAAAGACTACCTTTTGGAGGGTCTGGATAAGCCGCTTAACAAGCTTAACAAGAGAGTAAAAGGGCTAGATTTACAAAGCTGCGGGTTTGGAAAAGTGGAGATATTGCCCATAGCAACCAATCAGATTCTAGCTCTCACTTTTCTATTACATACTAGAGGATGTCAGCTACAATTTAATTGGTTGCTATGGTCAATAAATGGTCAGTAAATCTGGCCCCAAGGGTCTATTTTGCTAATTGGGAGCGCAGCATGTCTTTAATGAGATGATGGACCTCATCCCAGAAAGGTTTCAAGACTGGGAAATCCCACCAGATATAAAGCATGTCGAGATGCAGTCAGAAACATTTGGTGGAGCTTAACTTGAATACCACCTATAATAGAAATTTGTGCAGCTACCTTGTGTATTTTCTCCCTGGTATTATAAGTCTGGAGGTGGACCTAAATTAGTCATCCATGCCCATCCGTGGTATCTCTGAGAGGAGAATTGTGCCTCTAAGAGGATATTATAAATTTTATAAAAAATTACTTATCTCAAGAGGAGTGCACCAAGATTGATTCAAAGGGGGTAAGAGTGCATAATGTGGTAGTTTCAGGGAGGGATCAAAGCAAGTACATTATTTGGCTGAATTCAAAAGGGTTAAGAGTAAAATGAGGGTTTTTACTTTGTAGCTTGTCAGAGCTATACCATTTCTGTCATGATTTGAGATAATATCTTGTAAATAATTTTTTCTATTGCTCTGGTCTGGAAAATGTGTTTATTTGTAGCTAGAAGAAATGTTTGTGTGTGATAATGTGAAGAAATGTTTGTGGAATTGTGATAAAGTATATTCTGTTTGATTTTTTTAAAAGGAGAACTGAAGATCTCCAGCAAATAGTCTTGGTGGTGGCAGCAATATCTATAAGTCACATTTGAGGTGACAAGGGGGAATAAGTCATTGTAGAAAATACCAGGCAATTGTTTTTGTCATTACAATTTATTTATTTTACAAACAGGTTTTATATAGCACAATCAGCTTACATAGCCCTTTACAGAGAATATTTCACATCGGTCCCTGCCCCATTAGAGCTACATTCTAAGTACCCTAACACAGAAATATACACTCAGACTAGGGTTAATTTATTCAGCAGCCATTTAACCTACCAGCATATTTTTTTGGGATTGTGGGAGTTAACCAGAGCACCTGGAATAAACTCACAGACACAGGGAGAACAAACAAACTCCACACAGATAAGGCCTAGTCCGGGAATCAAACTTATAACCTCAGTGCTATGAGACACGAGTGCTAAACATTGAGCCACCATGATTTTCCCTTGGGCACTAAAATCACAGGAAAATCATATTAAAAGACTATGTGAAAGGCATGGGAATGTGACCTATTTGGGTATAGGGTACCTGGTGGTACCCTATGTTGGAGAAAGTGGAGAAACAGAAATAGATAGCAATATTTGGAGTAATAAGTATCCCATATTTTAGTGGAATGGTATTAGGTTGGAAGGGAGTAAGCTATCATTGGGTGTTTCGTCTCAAGAAGACCCTAAAAGCTTCCAAATTCTGGAATATTAATAAAATGTGCTTCCAGGTCCAACCAAGAAGCGGTGCCAGTTGGGGCATAGGAGAGCACAATTTAAGAGATATGAGTTGCTAAATAATATACTGTAACTTGATATCCGGAAGACCTCTTCCCCAGCTGCTACAGGTTGCTTTAATATGGCAACAGAAATGCTCCTATGCCAGATAAATCATGTAACTGCCATCTGAAGAGAAAGAAATACAGAGAAGGGGACTTGGATAAGTAATGTTTGGAAAAAGGTATAGGGGGGTATTTGGGGGTAATATACATTTTTATCGACACGATCCTGCTCAACCGCAAAATAATTTGACGACGCCAAGAGCCCAGATCTGCCAGAGTCATTTGCACAGGAAATTTTATTGATACAGCTTAGCAAAGCAAGGACTAAGGTAGATACCTAGATATTTTTATCTTTTATTTTTCCATTTAAATTGATAATGTGATTAAAGGGATTTTTGTTTAGACATGGAGGAGTTGTGATCTAAACTGAGTGTTGACAAAATAAGGGAAACTCATATTAAGATCCAGTCCTTTATCCTTAACAATTGTGTGTATACAAGTTTGTCTTTTTGTTCTAAAAATGTGTTTGTTTCCTTGTATGTTCATGTTTGCGGTTCTAATGTGCAACGTGTGAAAGTGGGGCTGATCTAGAGCTACGACGTTACACTGAGCGTTTTAACGCTCAGCGTAACATCGCTGCTCTGCCCCAACACTCCCCCTTGTTGGAGTGTATTTACACTCCCTTACGCCGGCTGAAGTTAGGGCAGCCTTAGTAAGATAACGCCGCCCTCCCAGCCTAATTAACCTCCCTCCCCCCGCCTCCCTGTACTAACCTCAGTGTAGTAACGCTGCGGGACGCTCCCTCCAGCGTTACTACGCTGAAGCTATGGACGCCCGATCTGCGATTGAGCATTTCCGTAGCTACGCCGGGCAACATCTGCCCGGCGCATGCGCAGATCGGCTTTTTAGCTGATCTTACACTTACGCCCGCCGTAGCTAGTACGGCGGGCGTAGTTCTGGATCAGGGCCAGTGTCACCAGTTTATCATAAATTATATTGTGAGGACCACAATGTACTGAAAGTAAAACTGATGGATGTCAGCTAAAAAAGTTTAAGCCAGCGCTCAGTACTGATAGCTTTTCATAAACAGCTAAAATGCACAAGCCTGTGCATGCTCAGGTCTGGCACCATTATGCACATGTGCAGAGTGGCAATCAAACTACGCATGCGCTAGTACTGGAAAGGTAAGGGGCTTGAGGAGGCTTTACCGTCCCTTCTCCACAGCCTAACTCTTCTCTTTCTAACTCTTCTTCTCTCTCTTTTAACCATCCCCTCTCCACAGCTTATACCAAATCTTTCCCTTCTAGCAGCCTAACCTTAACCCTCTATGTCCCGTATTATAACCTAACCCTTCTTTTAACCATCCCCTCTTCGCTGTCTAACCATAACCTTTCCCTTCTAGCAGCCTAAGCCCGTTGGAGAGAGTACAATTCCCTATTAAAACGGGTACCTTGTTGGCTGTTGAATCTCTGTGTGTCATATTAACCAGTCTCAGTTGATGTAACTTTCTGTTCCATTATTCATTCAATTCAGAGAGGCTCAGAGATTAATATATAGCATAACTAAATATACCGGCAATAGCCTTTAATGATATTCTCTGTATTTTATTAATTATACATTCTCTGACAATACCAGTCAGCGGAGTTGAAACTTATTAATACTGTCAGATGTTAGTTTGTGATTGTATATTTTAGTTATTGCTGTTGTCTTCTGAAATCTATGTGTTATAGTGGCCCCTATACTTCAGGAATATGGGACACTAATGGAATTGTTTCTATTAATTTTATTTATTGTTTATTCTTTTTACAGATTGTCTTTTCTATGTTTAATTTTATTCTGTTTGTAATAAAGTGAACATTGCACCCGCACTCCATATATTTCCTTGTTCAGCATTATTAAAATTCTTACAGTAAGCTCAGTTTACCATATTGCTTAATTTTTATTATGTTTATGCATGGTAAATATAATCCATTTGTAGTGCTTGTGTTGTCTTTAACTTTAACTCTCTTTCAAACCTTTGACTCTCTCTTGCTGGCATCAATGTTTTACATCTCCTGACGATGTTGATGTTTTCCTATGCATTTTTTTTATGCATATATTTTGTTCTTATTACAGGGCACTGTTCTCTGTGATATCATTTTACTCAATTTTCTGAAAGGAGCAGATCAATATAAAGCAAAGAAGTTTGAAGAGGTATGAAATTTCTGTCCATTCTGGAATCCATACAATTCCAAAAAAACCTTTATAACAATTAAAGGGGAAGAGTGGACCACAACTGACCATCTAAGAAAGCACATTATCTTATGCCAAAATCACGCTACAGCAGAACCTGAAAAGTATTCTTCTACTTTACTGGAAACATCATTTCCTCTAGGAAGAGCAAATTGGGAACAGATTCTTTAAGTCAGAACAAACAGGGTCAAGAGCTACAAAATGGCAGCAATCCTGAAAACCCAGTAATGGAGAATTGCTTTCTATTCATATTTCACCGACTGATGGTCAGAACTATCCAAGTCATCACGTTCTTTAATTAAGATCTGCTTTGCAATGCACCCAGTACACTCTTAAATTGAATATACTGGCTACAGAAGTGGCTAAAATCTGATTATGGCCTGCAAGAACAAAGCAGAAACGATGCTTGCACTGCACTCAGCTGAGCAAAGTTAGATCTTACTAACTCGTATACTCAAAATGCTATTAGAGATGTCCTGCAGAGCTATTTTTAGGGCAGAGTAAACAATGCATCATTTTTGGAACATATAATTATGATTAACAATTGCTCAATGTGTGACCTTCAGTGTTATCCAAAACTAATATTTCCAGAGTTTGCCATTATAAAAAATAATAAAAAAAAAAAGAAGGAATACCATTGGAGATTTCCTGCAAAGCTGCATATCTCAGACAGAAAGCATCTACACAATATTAATATTAGATCAAACTCTACAGTTACTATAGTGGTAACACTTTCAAAGTTCTGCTTTATGTTGGTCCTCCTCTGCCACTTTGAATTAGTCAGATCTACGCTGTAGTAACTGATTTTTGGCTTTGTGTTTCTTTACTATAATTAAAGAAAAGAGAAGAATGTTAAAAAATAAGATAAGCTAAAGGGCACACTAGGGTTCCAGTTAATACAGGTTTTATAGTTTAAGGGAAATCTGAAATAAATTCCAGGGTGACAATATTATTTGATAACTAGTTGTACTATTAATATAACAAAAAGAAAAAATTTTCAGAAGCCAAGTACCACAATAAAATTAATTTCCAACTCTTTAACATTTTTTTCTTTGTAGAACCCTGTAAGGCTTCCATAATACCAACAATATTTTATGAGAACAGATTCTGAAAACAGAAAATGTATAATTAAATATAGCAATCATGTCTGCACCTATCAGTTAAAAGATAAATCTTTGCTGTTAAACTATAGTTCAGTATACTATTGCAATAGTCATGCATATTTTTTTATATTATTTTAGTTTTTTTTTTTCCAAGGACACTTCTAGTACCTCTCTAAGTTAATTTTTATCCTTTCATCACTTCCCTCTAAGTACTAATAATATGCTTTCAATTTTACAATACAGATTTCATAAAATATTTCCAAATTAAGTAAAACAGAACATACACAACTTACATAAACAGGGTGCTCGCTTATCTTTAAAGAATTTGCATAGGCCCTTCTCTAGCTCTATTTTAAAGATCCTGTATAAGAGGTTTGGTGAACCTGTGGCTCTCCTGGTGTTTTGAAACTACGAGTCTCAGATTACTTTATCATGTATCAGTATGTCTATGCAGTTAAAGGCACGCTGGGATTTGTAGTTTCAAAACATCTGGAGAGCCATGGGTTGGCCAGTTCTGCTCTATAAAAAAAAGCTGCTATGATCATTCTTCTTGCATATGAATCATAGTATCAGTAAGCAATTTTAAAATACACCAAAACCAAAATCAAATAAAATGTTTATTTAATAAAGAAATCTTAGTAAGTGGTGATAATGATACCTTCCACCATCATCAGCATATATTTTCATCAACTTTCAAGACCGTTGTGTAAATAATTAAGTAATTAATTAAATTAGTAAGTAAATTATGTAAGTCATTGACAATAGACACATAATGAAACAGCCTACTTGTGTGTTCTAATTACCAGTGAAAATGTTGTGGAAATTTCAACCAAAACATAATTCACACATCACTAATATGTAAAGTAGGCATTACTTTACCAAGCATTTCAAACTCTAAACCCCAGTTGGGCCAAACAAAAGTCTATGATTGTGTGGACCACAAAAAAAAGTCTCATATGCAATTTTGTAATGTTTATTAGTAAAGAATTTAATTATTAGTATTCCCCATCATGTCTCTCCAGCTCCCAGTATTCCCCATTAAGTGTCTCCAGTCTCTCTATTATTCCCCATCAAGTCTCTCCAGCTCCCCAGTATTCCCATTCATGTCTTCTTTATCATGTGTCTCCAGCCTCACCAGTATTTCCCATTCATGTGTCTCCAGCTCCCAGTATGCCACATCATGTCTATCCAGCTCCCAGTATGCCCCATCATGTGTCTCCAGCCTCCCCAGTGTTCCCCATTAAGTCTGTCCAGCACACCAGTATTTAAAATCATTTGTCTGCAGCACAGTATCCCCCATCATGCCTCTCCAGCTCCCAGTATTTCATATCATGTGTCTCCAGCCTCCCCAGCATTCCTCATCATCTCCAACTCCCAATATTCCCCATTCATTTGGCACCAGCTCCCAGTAATTTCCCATCATGTGTCTCAAGCCTCCTCAGTATTTCCCATTCATGTCTCTCCAGCTCCAAGAATCCCCATCATGTCTATCCAGCTTCCAGTATCCCCCATCATGTCTTTCCATCTCCAAGAATCCCCATCATGTCTATCCAGCTTCCAGTATCCCCCATCATGTCTATCCAGCTTCCAGTATTCTCCATAATTTTTCTCAAGCTCCCAGTATCCCCCCCATCATGTCTCTCCAGCTACCCCGGTATTTTCCATTCATGTGACTCCAGCTTACAGTATTCCCCATCATGTCTCTCCAGCTCCCAGTATATACCTTATTCCTTACTTACCTTTGGTGCCTTCTGTCTGTATCTCTCTTCCACAGTGCACACTGTCTTCTTCTCTGTGGTGCATGCACAACCACAGCACGTCAGCATAATTTGCATAAATCAATCTGGTTCCTGCCATCAGTTGCTGCAGCAGTTATATAGGACAGTTGAAAGGGGGTTTGCTATTAGCTGTTATGTGTAACTGCCGGCTGATAGCAGGCACCCCTTTTCAGCCATGATCACCAGCCCTGCTTCGCATTGTCCCTGCATTTTACACAGTGGTCCACAGAATTAGATGGGGCCACTAAAGAAATGCTGTTGGGCCGCACGCAGCTCGCGGGCTGCAAGTTTGACATGTCTAATGTAGGCATTATAAATAATGGGTTGACAAAATATATGAAAATCTGGCATTTGTTTCTATACTTTGATGCCACATGCTTGTGCTAATAATGTGAATTTGATAGTGAAATCAGTACTTCAATGACGTATGTTAGACCATTATTTAGTACTTATCCTTAAGCTGGCCATACACTAGAGCAGGGTTTCCCAACCTCGGTTCTTAGGGACCCCTAACAGCGCATGTTTTCCAGGTCTCACTGCTGGAGCACAGGTGTGTTCATTACTAACTGTCACAGTTTAAAAGCTCCACAGGTGCTGCTCATTATATCACTTGTGATTCTTTAAGGAAACCTAGAAAATATTTACTGTTAGTGATCCCTGAGGACTGAGGTTGGGAAATACTACACTAGAGCGATTATTTTCCCGACGATCTAGTTATAGAGTTATCAGACAAATAATCTATCTAGTTAGTGGCCAGGAAACATTTTTAAAACAACAAATAAACATACCAGATATGCTTTGGTAGAATGATATGGTTTTTAAACATGTTTCATTTAGATTGGGAACAAGCTCCTGCTATTTTGTAGTGAAGACAGAAAGGGAGAGAGGACATTGTGTCTTCTCTCCCCTGTTGGATCTAATGTCACAGCACTGCAGCATGAGATTCTGCAGTATTGTTACAGTGGATCCAAGAGAAGCAGAGAGGACATAGTGTTCTCTCTCCCTCTATGTGTGTACTGTGAAAGGGCTGTACAGCCTGTCACTGTGAGAGGCTCTGCGCTATGCTGAAGAACCTTTCACACTATTGTGTGAACTATTGTTTTTTTCAGCCAGCCAATAGACTAGCTGCATGGGTCTACTGTTACTGACCCAGTTAATCAGACAAGACGGCAGTCAGCCAATAGGTTAGCTGCAATATTCTCCTGCTAGGATTATTCCCAAGGGAAAATCATCCCGTCTATAAAGGTCTTTAAGACTGCATATACGCAATCTATGTAACGAAACAATACGTAGATTATGTAAAATAGTTACTACGCATGCGTAGTAGATATTATCAGTAAATTAAGGACATATGTGCAATACGTCCGGGGCTTAATCAGTACACAGACACTGGCATGCCTATATTGTACATTGTAATACTAAGTTATGCCCACTTCCAATTGAAATTCAGCTCCTCTTAAGGAACCTGTTGGAAATGTCATTGCTATTAAGTCTAATAGTTTAATAGTTTTCCTATTAGGTAGCACAGATACAAGCACATTTAGATCAAATCCATTGTGAATGCATGGAAATGATGGTAAAATTGAAAGCCCTAATATGGAGGGAATATAAAGGCCTATTATGGAGAAACATAATCACAATAAAGGCGTAATTAAGCACTTTATTATGTAGCAGAATATATGCCTCTTAAAAAAGTGTTTTATATCTCCATATTTGTGCTAAAATGATATACCATAACAGGGCTGTAAATGTCCCATAATAGCTTATCTTTTGACTTCTGTCCTCTTTTTTTTTGAATTTCTAGTCATATTCACTGTCTGCATTTTCCGGGGCAACGACTCCCGTCAGCTCTCTTCTGATATCACGCCAGCACCATGCTGCTGGCAACCTTTTAGCTTATGTATAGTGCTTGCAGTCATGGATGCATTGGCTCATGCACTACAGCAGAATGTTATTAGTGGCAACCCAGGCAATGTCTGTCCCCACTGCTGCTCTGTATAGCACCAGCAGCTCACTGTGGCTTCTCCGGGCATATGCATTACATGCCTAGTAGAAAATATACCACTGCTTGTGGTTTATAGAAAGTACTGTTTTGTTTGTTTGGTTAAATTTCAAACAAATGCACACTTATGCTATAAGTAAAAAGAGATTACAAAAACCGTTTTTAATACTGGGCCAAGCAGCACATTTGTGTGCTATATACATTTTAAAAAGACATTTCTTTAATTGATCTTGTATTTTTAAATTTCTCTTTTAGATTTCTGATGCTAGCCCTTCGTTCGGCAGCCACCTGTTCAAAAGTGACCAGACATTGACTGGGCGAGGAGATGAGAAACGATCTACAGACTCTGGGGCCTTTTCAATAGGTTTATAGGCCTCAAATGATTAACATCTCAAATGGCTATTAAGTCCTATACCTCTTTTTTAAATTAATTTCCATGGTGAAACTTGCCTTAAACTTAAACTTATACTCTTAAACACCCTCCTTTTTTTTATCTGTCACTGTTGTTTTGGGGAATGTACAGGAGATATTTTTCAGTTTGTCTTCATGTAGATTTGGACTTGTTCTTTACTTCAGATGTCTTAGTATAAAACATTGTAATATGTTGCAAATAGTACAGCAGTTATTTTTTGTCTTTATCCTGCTAGTTACAGTTATAAAGCTGCTATTTCATTTGTTTACAAGTATTGGATGATACCTAGTGGCTGATGAGAACAACACCCTAGCAATTTGAACCTTGCTTGTCATATTTCCTCTATGTAACCTAAAAATCATAGACTTCAAGTACTCAGGTGAATAGTTCTTTATTCTTAGAAAATATTTACATTGCAGAATATTTACTAAACTGCAAATTTGATCTGACGTAAAATAAGTCAGATTATTTTTCTTTTTGTTTTAAGGAATAACTATACTGTCATTAATATTCTGACAGGAATGCATATGATTTTTTCAGTATCAACTAAAAGAAATGGTTGTTCCTGTTCTGGAAAGAATTCCAATGGTAATATGGTAATATCATAAAAATGATATTTTATTTGTACATGCCAGCAAGCTATCAGACAGGAACCTTGATGTGCATAGATACGTTTTTCAAAATGTTGCAGCATTTTTAGAATGTTGTGTTGGTAAATGTTTTTTAAGCTTAGTAATATTTTACTTGTATTTTATGCTAACATCTATATAGTTTACATAATAAAACCAATAACATGTTGTTACATACATTGTTTTTACTAATTTCTGAGAATTACATCACACAGTAAAGATAGTATAAGTATACTTATTTTAATTGCAAGAATAAAATATATATTTACACATATTTAAGTAATATTTCTGAAATAATCAATGCCATGTCAGGGATGCGTTACTAATAACAAGATGATATTATAAGGTCATGTTCATGTCATTAATAAAATATCTGTATACTAATAATAATAAACTTTATTGGTGTTTATATTTTCTTTAAAACAAAACTGTAGTTTCAATATGTGAATTAAAACATTAAATAAACAGGATGTCACAGTAACTAGGTTATTACACAATAATCTAAAAATAATCTAATATAATAAATGTAAAATATTTAAAACACTGCTTTGATATCAATATAACTATGCTACACATTCTTAAGTCCATAACAATAAGTAATCCATAGCTGTAATATATAGTTTTTGTTCTGTGCAGACAGATCATTTATGTTAACAATCATTTTGTGAATCTGGGATTTACCAGCAACAGCAAAAAGGTCCCTCCACTTGACTGCAAATTAATTCATATTGACCCCTATGTGAAAACTAAGCCTCAGATAGATGTTCCCGTCAGGGGAGCAGGGAGCGGAGGGGGTACTAATTACCTGGGCCCCGGCATGCTGGCGGGGCCAGAGGCTTTACTAGGGGGGTGCACTGCAGCTTAAAGTAGTGCAGCGGCTGCACTGCTTAACTTAATTAAGAGCTGCCATAAAAAGGTAAGTTGATTAAAGGATCAGTAAGGAATGCCCAAGGACTGGAGAGAAAGGATTGCTGGAAACATACAAGGGAGGAAGGAGGGGGGGTTGAAAGAGTGGCTGAAGACATACAAGGGGGTAAAAAATGGCTGGATACATACAAGGAGGTAATAGGATGGCTGGGATATACAAAGGGGTAAAGAAAAGGAGGACCAAGACATACAAGGGAGTGAAATGATGGCTGGGATATACACAGAGGGTGTACAAGACATACAGGAGAGGTAAAAGCTGTTTATACTATCATTTTGGAATTTTTTTGCTCTTTCAATGAAATTAATAAATTATTTATATCCTTAATTTAGACTCTGAAACAGTAGCGCAGTGCTTTACAATTAAATAAAATTATTAAACTATTAATTAAGATACACATTACTTTTGTCCTTAATGCTGGGAGATATGTCACGCTCTGGTGTGTGGGCGCTGCATATATCTGCCACTGACATATGCTTTATTCTTTAGATAGCCTATCACATTAAACCTGCTTGGCATGACCCCAAGGAGGCAAAGCCCACACCCTGATGAGTTTGAACACACCCTTTTTGGCAGCGCAAAAGCATCTGTATTATTCAAAAATGAAGGGGGCCCAAGAAGCAGAGGCATAACTAGGCTTGATGGTGCCTGGGGCAAGTGAAAACAATGCACCCTCCTCACTCCTGTTTTAAAAATAAGAGAATGGAATTATGGCTCTCCATTACAGCTGTGTGGCCCTCGGCGTTCAGAGCATGTGCTCTTTAAAACTCACCCCAGTTATGCCTCTGCCAAGAAGTTAATGTACTGAGATCCAGAATTCCTCTCGGTGGCCCGGTTGGAGAGAAGTAAAAACAACAAAGTAAGACTATCAGCTGGACTTTATGGGGTAGCTTCTATTGAGTGTGAAGTGCACATATTGCCGGCTATAACAGTAGCTGAACATTGCAGATTTTATATCACTCCTCTATGGAGTGCAATATAAAATATGTGATGCAGATTCACACAATGTGCCATTCTAATGGCAGCTCATGCTCAATTGAATCTGCTTCTCTGATGGTTAAATAGTGCTGTTTAAAATGATAAAACTTTTAAAGCTGTGAGTTGTAAACTCACAAATTCTGTGATAATCTGTGTGAGTTTTCAGTAACAAAATTCCTTTGGACCAGACATATTGTGTTATTACAAAAGGTTCAAATCTACATCAGTTCAGTTACCCCTAAGGAATCTAAATAACAATTGGCTGGATCCAGACCAACGCACGTCTTACGGACGTGCGTGGTCTTTAGTTACGCCAGCGTAGCGGAGAGTGCACGCCCCCTGTCCAGATTCCTACCTTAAAATTTACGACTTGGTCTGCGGACTTACGTATGCAGACCTTGTCGTAATGGGCCTTCCCCCACCCCGCTCCCTAATTTAAATGCCTATATGGCAGAGATAAGGCAGACATAAAAAGCTGGCCGGCCCCTTTAACGTATTAGCCAGTGTATGTAACTAACATAACGTACACCGGCCGTAGTGTAGTTATGATGTGCGTATGCACACATCATAGCTGACAGGGGAATTACGCACGCAGAGTGCGTAATTCCCCTGGCGTCCGTAGTCCAGGATCTGGGCCAATATTCCTACAATATTCAGTCTTTTGAGCAATTCAAACCAATTTGGAAAAAAATAGAGATAGATTACTTAAATTAAGTGAGCAATTTAGCTATAATGTATTGTTTAAAAGGTTATATTATATTCTACATTAATTTGTTGCATTGGTGTAAACAATACTGTCTTTGAGCATCAGAAGTGCTATTATTTTCAGAAACAAGACCTCTAAAGGAAAGGGGCCATCTCCAAAGGACTTGGTATCTGTTTCAAAAGTGTGCAATGCTAATGATGAATTTTCTGCTCCTGGAACTTTGAAGAAGGGTTTGGTTGAAAAGAAGCAAATTAATGAGAGCAGAGCCAGATTAAGTCTTCGTGGGGCCCTAAGCAAGATACCGACTTGAAGGCCCCCTCCCAATGAATTGATATACACACACATACATATACACATATATACATACATATATATATACATACACACACAGTGATCGTGCTACATGTTTTGTGCCAGAGTAAAAATACTCCTCATTGCATTTTTAAGGAGTATTTTTATCCAAAGAGGAGTATATTATTATTGGTAATTAAATGGAATGGTAAAGTGTTCTATGCTGTTACAAACTCATTATTTATAAGTGATCACTATTATCGGTTGCTTCCCTGCTTCAATGCCAAGATTTGGACATAATATAACACTTTACCATTTTATTTAATTACCAAATTATATGCTCCTCTTTTGATAGATGAATATCACGTCTAACTTAAAATTGTATGATGGGGTATATTAGAGGTCTTAGGGACACACACAAATGTTATATATAAATACATAACATACC
>WWET01001657.1:242108-270279 GCA_011038615.1 Limnodynastes dumerilii
ATATATATATAGCATTCATGAGAAGGCACTCCAATAATTAATAATACTAAATAATGTATATTAATACATTGTATACATATGTGTGTGTGTGTGTGTGTGTATGTATATATATATATATATATATATATATATTATATACATATGTATCTGTAACAGGTATGTGTATACATTTATATATAGGTGTATATTCTAGCTATTTTAACCCATCTACTCCACCCCACCCCCCAACTAAAAGTGAAAAAAAAACAAAAAAAACCACAAAGCTTACCTTAGGATCCTGGCTGTGAGAGGTCTCTTCAGCAGCCGGGAAGTCACAGTGTGGATGACTGGTGGTGTTCCTGTCTCTCTCTCTGCAGGGGATGACTCACAGCTTCACTGACAGCCCATCGATGAAGAATTTGTGAATTGCCTGAGGGAGAGAGAGACAGCAGAAAGTCCCATGCTTAGCTATATGGGACAAATTTGAAAGCGTGCCTGACATTTCTCAGGCGTCATAGACGCCTACGCAGACGTCATCACGTCACCCAGTGCTTTACTGGGAACCGGGGCCCAAAGCCAGTAATAGCTATATTACTGGCTTGGGCCTGTTAATGGTGGTAGCTGCAACTAAATCAGGGTTGCCGACTTTTGCCAGCTTCCCTCCGGGAAATCCCTGAGGGACGTTAGCGATGCATGCAGGGACGGACCTTAAGGACGCGATTTATGCAAATTGCGTCATTAAGTCCCGCCCCCTGACTAATACTTACCTGTTTTTAGTTGAAATAGGGATCGGAACGGGGCTTGATGGCGCAAATTGTGTCATCAAGTCCATCCCTGTCTCTAGCAACACTAGTATACTAGTGTTGCTAGGCAGAGGGGCAGGACTTGAGGCCATGGTTTCCATGAAACCACGGCCCTCAAGTCACTTGTGGGAGAACTGCCCAAATTTTGGGAGTCTCCTGGACATTCTGGGAGAGTCAGCAACCCTGACCTAAATCCAGGACCTGATTTCGGTCCCTGGGGCTCGCCAGGCCCTAAGCGCTTGCCTAGGATGCCTAGCGGGTAATCTGGCTCTCATTATGAGAGATGGTTGTTATTAACTGTTAAATAAACACCACAAAAACATTTAAACGCTATAGGCTGAGCAATCTGGAATGATAGTTTCATCTTGTACCATATGACACACACTAAACCAAAGAAGGCCAAGGATGACCCCACTGAGCTAAAAGACATAAGAAGGTATGACTGATCAAAATGTATCTAGACAAGCCACATTCTTCCTGGCAAGTGTTCTTTGGCAATGCAGACCAGCAATTTGTTTATAGGCAACAAAATACAGCTTTTTCGGAGAATACCCTAAATATGGTTAGGATCATAATATTGTTGGGATACTTTTCTAACATAGTAGTGGAGGCTTTGACCATATTGAAGGACCATACAGAATTACCATGACATATTAGACCCAATGTGGCAGAATAAAGACCAAAAATATGCATCTAAAAGCACAAAACTATGGTTGAAAAATTTACTGTTTACACTGACCATCAATAAGTTCTATTTTCAGTTCAGTTTATAGCTTTGAAGAGAGCTGAAATCTGCCATTGAGTTAAGGAATCATTTACATTCTGAATCAATTGTGTTGCTTGATAATTTAATAAAATGTATTCTGTCCTAATACAGTATAATAGGTTGAAAGGTCTCATGCATGCAGCATTAACTATTATTTTCCAAAGGGAAAATTACCCTTTTTAAAATTAAGTTGTATAAAATGGATGTAAACTTACTACTGAAATGTAAAGTGTCTTTCAAATATAGGAAATCATCCTGCATTATATGCAAGCATACAGTAAATGGGTGGTCAAGGCCATTTTCTTCACAGACAGAAATATACACAAATTAAAATATTTTGAACTGTAACTATAGTTACATTATTACAATAAAAATGCAGACTGTTTTATATGGGTAGAATAGCAAGATCATTAAGTACTCATTTGTTGAGCAATATGATCATAAATAAGAAAGAGCATGAATTAATCTCTCTAACACACATAGGAAAGTTTGGGATTTTTAATTCAGATATTCAGACATCTCCATGGAGGCCAGAATTTAAATCTTGATAGCAGTCTTGGGGCTCCATTTACTAAGGTTGCTTTGGCCCAAATCGACCAAAATCCCAGGGCTTGCTTGAAAAAAAAACGCCATTTAAAAGTGCCTGCTGTGTGTGTCGCTTTCATTGACATGTTTTGACATGTGTTTTTCATATGAAAAATGTAAAGCGCAGCATGATATTAACCCTTATCATACAGGCGCTGATAGTACTAGAATGCACAGGATGGCCATGTGTTTCTGGACATGCTGTGCCCTCTAATACTATAAGCAACAGCATGACAAGGGTTAATGCCATGGCATGCTCTGGGCAATATGTTAAAAAAAATATATACAAAATAAACATACATTATACTTACACTTTACATCCTACCATGCCACAACACACTCGTGAAGTAAATTAGCTAACCACTCTTGAATGTTATGTACTACATGTGCCCACTATACTTAAAATGGTGTGACATCCTCGTTGTTGAAATATTAAACAAAGTACTTTTGCCCATCAGTATAGTTAAATACTGCATGTGGACAAAGATTGTGATGTATTGGTTTTTAAACTCCTATATAACGTCATATACACTGTCACGACCCTGACCTCACCTGAGGCTTTCATGACTTATCTGGGGCTCAAGGGGTTAATCACAACAGCCACCTGGTCTGTTCTACAATGACTAACTTATTACCAATCACTTGTCACCACCAAGGCTATTCACAGGAGGCCTTCGGTTCTCCTTTACCCAAATCAAACACAGTTATGCTTTACCAGAATTATCATCAACCCAGAATGACCTCTTCTGTTACCCTGTTAATAACCGAGCTGGTCTGACACGTGAATCCGTAAGAACACAGAGACATGAACTTATTAATTGATATTTAATATGATAATAATCACAATGCTTAGTTACAGAGAATAACAAAATAGACATACAATATGCAGAACAGTTTCTTATAAAATAAAAGGGGAAAAGAAAGACTTACACACAACCTTCCCTGCCTGAGATTAGCAGATTACTGGGGAATATGGAACACTTCCTTCCGTCCAGAAGATCTCATGAAGTGAACCCCATGTATATATTATACACACTTTTTAAAGACCAAAACCTGCTCCTCTCCAGACAGCCCCCACCTTTGTGACACATGACAGTTTGGGGTCTGGAGAGGATCTTCTAGGAAATCTAACTTTTATGACCCCCCTAATAAACTGATCCATTTACAACAGAGCCACACCCCATGTAAAATGGGGTGAGTGCGTAATGCTGCATTGTACATAAGAGCTTAGCCAAGCCCTTACCGTATGATCTTCATAGCTCCCTCCATGGCAGGCGGTCAGGCATCTATCGTGCTGCGTTCCATGTGTATCAGGACTCCATATGCATTTGAATAATAAATAATATGTTGCATCTGAACCTCTATTTTGGGTTCTATATTTAGGTTTTAGGAAGCTCATTTGTGTCCAGTGTACTACTAGTTGTAGAGTGGTAGAATCTTAACATTTTTATCCTAATTCGATCTTTATCAAGTCATTAAGCAATTTATGTTTTAAACCTGTTTTAAATACTTTAATTGTCCTCCCACGCAATCATGTGTACATTCCAATTCAGTTAAGAGGCAAAACACAATAATGTTTTGTAATAAAGTTCCCAAAAGCAATGCTAATGAGGAGGATTATCCAATTAAGGTAAATGTCCCTATGTGGCAAGCATATGGAGATAGCATTGTGGAATTTGTGTATATAGTTCTTGGAGTGTGAGGAGCTTTTAGACCTAACAACAGGAGCTCCTAGTTTTGGTGGTGACATACTTTTTACAAGATCAGATACAGCCTATATATCCCAAGGCTGGGCACAATTGTGTCTTTGAAAATGAACATCTTGCCCCATGTACTATTCCTCTTTCAAATACTCCCAAATACCATTCCCAATCCCTGCTGCACCTTGGCCCAAATACATAAATGACTCACCCAAGTCATTCTGAGGAACAAGCCCTCACACACTGGTTTTGATAATTAGTAAGTAGAGCATGGTAGTCAAGATTGCCCTGATATAAGCTCTTAGGGTTAGATCCACAACTCCAACTGCAGCAGCAGCAGAGTTCCGATAGTGAATAGTCACTGCCACTATGAGAGGGCCACAACTCTCACATGCAAAGGACTTCTGACACCAGGGACCTAATCCAGACCTCTATGCATATTCTGTAAGACTGCATGGAAGATGGGAGTGAACTCCCATGTCACTCCCCTCTCACATACCTACCTTACCCTACCTTAAGTTCTCTGCACAGATCTACATCCATTTGAATGCAGATCCGTGCAGGAGTGCCCACTGCCACCCCCTCACCCTTTGAGGAATGCCCTGTCGGATGGATCTCCTAACTTACAGAGGTCTGCCTGGGCATGAAGAGTCTATACCATACACCCAAATCCCACAAGCAACTTGTGGAAGTCAGGTGTCAGTCGGACATCTGGATCAGGCACCAGGACCATACCTTAAAATTTTTGCACAGTTCCCACAGAAAATGGGGATGGTGTTGAAACCTGGATTGTACATAAAGACTTAAACAAGTTCAATACAGTACCATCCCTCCATTTCCCTTTATGTGCACCTAATATGTGCATCCTGTCCGCCCCTGTCCTGCCCCAGAAAGTGCTACATTACAGAAGTCAGGATCTGTAGGATCCAAATTTGTAAGAGAATGCTGAAGAGAAGACATGTGCAATTGCACAATACAGTAGTTTTCCGCTCTTAGTGAGCAGAAAAATAACCAATTTGCCTCCCAACTGTCCATCTCAAAGTGACCCTGTTGCTTTCTGTTTTGATTGTCCATTAAGGACCTGGATAATATCTCACAAATTCTAAATGCAAAGGCAATAGAATTGCGCAACTCAAGAAGCAGACTAAATCATGTAGCTCACAGTTTGTTAATATTCATCGCCATTCATCATATTTAACAACAAACTGTGAGCTACACGATTTAGTCTGCTTCTTGAGTTGTGTTGCGCTATTGCCTTTGCATTTAGAATTTGTGAGATCTTATCCAGGTCCTCAATGGACAATCAAAACAGAAAGCAACAGGGTCACTTTGAGATGGACAGTTGGGAGGCAAATTGGTTATTTTTCTGCTCACTAAGAGCGGAAAACTACTGTATTGTGCAATTGCACATGTCTTCTCTTCAGCATTCTCTTACAAATTTGGATCCTACAGATCCTGACTTCTGTAATGTAGCACTTTCTGGGGCAGGACAGGATGCACATATTAGGTGCACATAAAGGGAAATGGAGGGATGGTACTGTATTGAACTTGTTTAAGTCTTTATGTACAATCCAGGTTTCAACACCATCCCCATTTTCTGTGGGAACTGTGCAAAAATTTTAAGGTATGGTCCTGGTGCCTGATCCAGATGTCCGACTGACACCTGACTTCCACAAGTTGCTTGTGGGATTTGGGTGTATGGTATAGACTCTTCATGCCCAGGCAGACCTCTGTAAGTTAGGAGATCCATCCGACAGGGCATTCCTCAAAGGGTGAGGGGGTGGCAGTGGGCACTCCTGCACGGATCTGCATTCAAATGGATGTAGATCTGTGCAGAGAACTTAAGGTAGGGTAAGGTAGGTATGTGAGAGGGGAGTGACATGGGAGTTCACTCCCATCTTCCATGCAGTCTTACAGAATATGCATAGAGGTCTGGATTAGGTCCCTGGTGTCAGAAGTCCTTTGCATGTGAGAGTTGTGGCCCTCTCATAGTGGCAGTGACTATTCACTATCGGAACTCTGCTGCTGCTGCAGTTGGAGTTGTGGATCTAACCCTAAGAGCTTATATCAGGGCAATCTTGACTACCATGCTCTACTTACTAATTATCAAAACCAGTGTGTGAGGGCTTGTTCCTCAGAATGACTTGGGTGAGTCATTTATGTATTTGGGCCAAGGTGCAGCAGGGATTGGGAATGGTATTTGGGAGTATTTGAAAGAGGAATAGTACATGGGGCAAGATGTTCATTTTCAAAGACACAATTGTGCCCAGCCTTGGGATATATAGGCTGTATCTGATCTTGTAAAAAGTATGTCACCACCAAAACTAGGAGCTCCTGGTGTTAGGTCTAAAAGCTCCTCACACTCCAAGAACTATATACACAAATTCCACAATGCTATCTCCATATGCTTGCCACATAGGGACATTTACCTTAATTGGATAATCCTCCTCATTAGCATTGCTTTTGGGAACTTTATTACAAAACATTATTGTGTTTTGCCTCTTAACTGAATTGGAATGTACACATGATTGCGTGGGAGGACAATTAAAGTATTTAAAACAGGTTTAAAACATAAATTGCTTAATGACTTGATAAAGATCGAATTAGGATAAAAATGTTAAGATTCTACCACTCTACAACTAGTAGTACACTGGACACAAATGAGCTTCCTAAAACCTAAATATAGAACCCAAAATAGAGGTTCAGATGCAACATATTATTTATTATTCAAATGCATATGGAGTCCTGATACACATGGAACGCAGCACGATAGATGCCTGACCGCCTGCCATGGAGGGAGCTATGAAGATCATACGGTAAGGGCTTGGCTAAGCTCTTATGTACAATGCAGCATTACGCACTCACCCCATTTTACATGGGGTGTGTGTGTAAGATTTAAGGTAGGAGCTAGAGCAGAAAAGCTTTGTGCATGTGAGGTTAGTGTATATTCCTTGCATGCTCAGACTATAGGATTGCACGCACATAAGTGCACTCCATACAAATGCAGTTGTTATTAATTGAGGATTTGGTCCTATGTGCTTAATATATCTAACCGTATCTTTTTTTTTATTTGTGACTATATTTCATATTAATTTTGTTATATGTCAGTAAACAGTCTGCACTATAGAGGTGGTGTCTGTCCTCTGCTTGCACCCATATCTGGGACTGGAGGCCTTGAAATTCACCTAAACCCAGGACAGAGAGTACATAATTGACAGAAGTCAACCCTAGGATTACAAGCGGACCAATTTACGTTATGGAGAACTTTTTTTTGTAAAAGGAGAAGTTCAATCCTCAATTTACACCATCTTCTGTCTTAAGTTTAAGGACCATATTGGATACAGAACTGAAAAAATTAACACTGAAATATTCGGATTACCTTCAGTAACAGAAAACATTTATCTGAGACTATACCAGCATTAGACTTTGTGCTTGGCAAACACAAGTATTGTCAGTGCTTTTCTTGTAAGAAAAAAGGTTCCGGAACTCACATCAACTCACGCGTGAGCACACGACCAACCACAAGCCGAGCAGCGCCACAAGCCGAGCAGTGCCACTATAACCAACGCGGACAAAGTATTGTGAGATTCTATACTCACTCTAACACAGCAAAATATCATCGCAATAATACGTGGCGAAAATCCCCACACAAATATACCATACGCAAAATAATGAAGGTCCAGTCGCAGGTTGTGTTCCAAAGCACCAAAGATCTATTACCAAAACAGAGCTTAAATCCAAACAGCACCGCTTCCAGATACACGCAAGAATACCAGCACTGGCGTCGAGCTTCACATAGAACTCTCTATCTGTCCAACAATCATTATCAAAAGGTTGATGATGTCACTGCAATCTGATCTTCTGGCTTCTGGTTGGTGGATTCCTCTGGTCATCTTAGGGATCCTTTGATGATTGGTCCTTGAAGAGTCTTTTGTTTTCTTGGTAGCATCATTAACATATTACACAAGGTCTACTCAATTAGATACAAAGGGCCTGATCCAGAACTACGCCAATGCAATGTATCAGCATTCACTCTCCCCGACACTCCCCCTGTGCGAGCGTATTTTCCCTCGCTTACGCCGGCTGAAGGCTACCCTCACTTTAGCCGGCCTACGCAGGCTACCCTAACTTCAGCCGGCCTAAGCAAGGGATAATTCGCTCGCACAGTAGCGTTTGGACACAAACCCCTCCCTCCCTCTCTCATTAAACTAACTCCCCCCGCCCACCTACACTAACCTGAACGTAGTAACGCTGGGGGGCGCCGCTACGGACCACCGATCGTTGAACATCTGCCCGGCGCATGCGCAGATTGGCTTTTAAGCCGATCTTACGCTGCTGGCTGGCGTCTTAACACCAGCCAGCGTAGTTCTGGATCAGGCCAAAAGTACTAGGCCATGCGGTTTTTCACAAAGGAACATAGTATCATTAGTCTATCTATATCTATAACTTGGATGCATTAGATGTGATCGCATAATGAATGGTATCATTACTATCATTAAATGCTACATTATAAATCTAAATATGACAATAATACAATCTTTCTAAGCTAAGAATTACTATAACAGTTGAATAATGACTCCTGTGAATAAAACACATCTTTAGTAACATAGAAGACATTTTATATAAACATACATATTGCTTAGTTATGGATTTGGCACTGGGAATATGGAAATATTATTGAGTATAAAGATGACCACACACATGGTTCACACGTGGATGTGTTTTCAATATCATGCATCGCAGTGAACACACAAGCAGCCCACATGCACCGTTTAATGATTTTGCTGCCGAAACTTTTAAAACTTGGAAAATCTGTCAAAAAAAAGGTTCCGGAACGCCGTTTCTGTGCATTCTATGACAAAAAGCACTGAGTATTGTAATGAAAAATGGTTCTTATTTCTCCATTTCTTTATATTTTTCTATTTATTCTCTGCTGCAATAAAAGAACTTAAAAAATAAAGGGACAGAGTCTATGGGACAGAGTAGATTTGGAAGAGAGGTGTGGGGGGTGGGAATAGAGTGTTAGGGTGGCGTCAGCCGCAAATATTGTATTCTCCCCTTCCCTTTGGACCCTGCTGATATTTTGGGATTCCTTGATTTTCACCACTAGAGGTTCAATTATCAAGGCAAAAAAAATCATTGGGAGCAAAGGGCACCCCTGTCAAACTGGTGACACTTTTTAAATCTCTATGGCAGTTGTAAGTGCCTTGTTGATTGATCAACACAGCGTTGGTATAGATTACATCTCAATCCATAGGAGGGAGTTGCTGCTGCGAAAATGCTGTGACACAGCCAAAAGCTAATTTTCAGCTGTCTCTATTTTGAAAATAGCATTATTTAGAATTTTTTTTATGAATGGGTAAGTATGCCAGTCGGTATAATTCCCCATTCATTCTTTGGAATTCTGCTGCAGATACACCACACCGGAGGTGTGTATGACTCTATGGGGAATTTTAGGAATAGAGTTCTGCCTTAGTGAGGTAGAAGCAATTGATATCCCAGGCACTTTGGAAAAGGATGGAAGAGAATGGTTGACAGTGGTGACCCGCACCCATCCAGAGATGGCAGACAGTAGTAAGTATACTTAAATTTGGCCACAAGGTGGCAGTATTGTGTTGTAAATCAAAACTAAGTCATTAAAATATCTGAAGTAAGACATTGGGCCGGATCCAGAACTACGGCCATCAAGAACGAGCAGCCGTAAGATGATTTTTGCTAGCTACTGCGCATGCGTAGTAACTATGTACGTAATCTACGTATCGTTTTGGTACGTAGATTGCGTATATGCGGGCAAAACCATGTTGTTATCAGGGGGAGTCAAGTATTTTTTGTATGCAGGGCTATATCTTTGAATTGCTTACTGCACACAGATACTGACCAGCTTTACTTTTTACACTGTTATTTAGACTTGGGCTAGGGGCCTCATTCATTAAAAATTATTTCTAGCCGCGATTTAACATCGCGGCCCATCGCGGCGATTTTGCCGCAATTTAAAAAAAAAATGTCTGTGTCAACTGGAGAAGAGGATCCAAGCTGGAAGAAAACACAAGAAGACATCTGAAAAAGAACATTTGAAGGCTTCCCAAGATGCAGACATCAAATAGTGAGTGTAAAAATATTTTTTATAATTTTATACACACGATACATTGCACACAATTCACTTACATTAGGAGAGATGACCACCGAAGGTAAGTGCACTCATGTAGGGTACATTGTTAGTTAGGAAAATATTTTTTTTACATGCATACTTTATTTTTACAATGTAGGGGTTAATGTATGTCTTGTGATTTTTTTTTTTTACACTGTACGCGCAGCGCTGAATGATTCCAAGTGTAACCATGTTGTGCTGATCCTTGTTGTTCCATCAGTACAGCATGGCTACGGCTTGCAGCCATGCAGCGCTGAGTTTTTACACACACAAAAACACATGTCTGTTATACGGACATGTGTTTTTGTGGGTCCCAATCGGCTCAAAAAATGAAATCGCACCTCTCTGGCTGCGATTTTATTTTTTGTGATTTAAAGGCGATTTCACCGCGATTCGGTGAAATTGTCTGTAATGAATTACAAACTTTGTATGTTTGTAATGAAAAAAAATCGGGACCGCGATTTTTGCACCCGCGATTAAAAACACAATCAAATCGTGTGATTTGGAACTTGATGAATCCACTTTGGCGATTTTTAAGCTCCAAATCACGTGATTTAGCCCAAATCGAGCTTAATGAATGAGGCCCTAGGAAACATCACCTCTCAACTCTAATACTTTTTGTAACAGTTGAAATATCAGGGTTGCCAACTTTTCAACACTTCCCTCCGGGAGATCCCGGGGGAAGTCATAGATGCATGCAGGGGGCAGGGCTTAATGGTGCAATTTATGAAAAATCGCATCATTAAGCCCCACCCCTTGACTATCAATTACCCATTTCAGGGTTTCATAGGGATGGAAGTGGGGCTAGATGACGCAATTTACATATTTTTGTTTTTCCCAGGTTTGTTGAGTTACTTTTTTCTTTATGCACCTGATTCACACTTAAGAATCTTCTTAAAATAAGAACTTAAAGTCACACTTGGGCTAAACCATGTTGATTGCAGGGGAGTCATATTTCATATGTTGCAAACAGTACTAGTGTTGAGAGGTGATATTTCCCAGCCCAAGTCTAAATAACAGTGTAATAGTAAAGCTGGTCAGTATCTGTGTGCAGTAAGCAATTCAAAGCAAAGATATAGCATGCAAAGAATACAATTCAATTAATTCCACCTGCAATCCACATGGTTTTGCCCAGGAGTGACTTTAAGTTCTTATTTTAAGAAGATTCTTAAGTGTGAATCAGGTCCTATATTTGTATAGTGTAAAAGCGTGTAAATATCGTTGCCTTGCGGGCACTCACCAGGATGCCTCGCTGCTCGTCGCCCCAACATCTGAGTGGTGCACTCTTTCGCCTGGGGAAAAGGAAACCCGTTGATCGATTGGTCGATTTCACTGCCAGGTGAGGTGCGTCCAGAACCAGATCTGGACAACTTGTCGATGTCTCCTCTTCCTTTGAAAGACAACAGACCTGCAAGACTGGGAAAAACGACTATTAGAAGAAAAACCTAACCAGTAGGTTCACAGGAAAGTGTCCGAGCCCTTCCCTATAGAGTGAGCTACTCTCTCTCTCACCTCCGATGGGACAGTCTCACGTTTAATCTGGCCAAGGACCAGGGCTGAGCATACACCTGAACAGACCTTACTGTGTCTGCCGGGGTACCTTACCCACCAACCGGGGGCCCAAACTCAGACAAACACACACGAGTTTTCTCTCACCTGAGTTACTCCGAGATCTTCCAGGATGCTGCCATGGACCGTCTTCTTGGAAAGGAGAGCACCACTTACCACACCACTCTGCAACACACCTGGTCACTCCAAATTCCACCACAGCCCATCATCCAGGGCTGCAGCCGTGACGTGGTGGACCCTGATTGGTCCACCGTGTCTTTCTCCTCACACTGCTGCGGTCTCTCCACCTGAAACAGAGAGACCGCAGCTTCCCCCTGCCGTCCTGACAACAGAGTGGGCGGGCGCGCACTTGGCTGGTGCACCCACTCCCACAATAGAATGCCCACCACCCATTTCTCTCCAACCCCAACTCTCTTTCCCCCAACCCCTAAACTTTCTTCCCACCATTCCTTTCCAGCACCCATTCCCTCTCCATTTAATAAAAATACAAAAATATAGACTGTGACGGCAGATAAGAGTCACTTGGCCCATTCATCTGTCCAAATTTTTTTTAACCACAAAAACCCTAGACCAGTGGTTCCCAAATGTTCTCAGTTCAAGGCACCCTCAGGTTCTCAATATTTTTTCAAGGCACCCCTAAGACAAAATAATTACCAAGCAGTCCCATTTTGAAAGTATTTGAGTCAAAATAGCGTAACAACTATTTAGGTAAAGACAGAAATACTTATTAAAATAGACATCAGATGCTTTACAAACATAAACAGATCTTTGTGTACATTTTAATGAAAATGTGATTGCCCGTCTGCAAGGTTACCTCATTCAGATAGGTCCCTACCTACACTTAAAAAATAAACTTCTCTAATACGATACTTATCTCCCTCTCTAGCATTTGCCTATAAATTATTCTAAATTATTGATGGCAGGACACAGCCACCTTTTAATACAACACAATCTACATACCATAATAACAAATATAAAACTTACCATCCCTCTCTCAGTAAAAGGCTACAAAGAAATGATTGGAGTACACTTTCTGTTATTTCACCTGGAATACAGGGGTAGGCTGGGTTTTTTTTTCCCAAAAAGCAAAATAAAATATCTTATAAAAAATAAATAAGAACACCCCCTCTATTCGCTTCATCATCTCAACCTCCCCATTCACTTTATCATCACCCCTCCCCATTCAACATCTCCCCATTCTCATCATCTTCCCCATTCTCTTTATCATTTCTCTATCCTGTTTTTCATCATCTCCCCCTCCCCATTTATTATCTCCCTATTTTTGTTATCATTTCTCCATCCCCTTCGTTATATCCCCCTCCTCTTAATCAGTTCCCCCTCCCCATTCATCACCATACCATTATCATAATCTCCTCCTCTCCTATGTCAGTTCTCTATCTTCATCATCTCTCCTTCCCCTCATCAGCTACTCATCATCTCCTCCTGTGTGGCCCCATCACCTTTATTATTTTTTTATGCACTGAAAAGTGCAGCGAGCATCCTCGGCTCCTCTATGCATGCGTGTGACGTCATGACGTCACACGCATGAAGCAGGAAACTCTGTGTGTCACCAGGAGCCGTCAGACATTTAACACCGTACAGATTTCCATCACGATCAACCTGCACTGCCCTGGCTGGGATACCACGATGTTTCCGCGGCACCCCGATGAGAGCATCGCAGCACCCCAGGGAGCCGTGGCGCACAGTTTGGGAACCGCTGCCCTAGACCCTATTTGTCTCTCAAATTAGTTTAGGATACACTTTCAATTTAGGAGTTAGGATACACTTATATTTATCCCAAACATATTTAACTTGTTATACTGTATTAGCATCTGCTACCTCAGATGGGAGGCTATTCTACTTATCAACTTTCAGTAAAGTAATTTTTCTGCACATTTTCGCTAAACCTACAACCCTCTGATGTATATGCATGCCCTCGTGTTTTAATATATCTCATCCTTTTAAAGATGCCACCCTCCATTACTTGGTTAAACCTCTTAATATAGCAATAAATCCCCGGAGCACCGACTTAAGATCTTTTAGTGTCCTAGGACCATCTGCCTCTCAAATTTAACTGCAGCCCCTTTCCCTCTCTTTCTGTTGTGAATATGGAACATATATAATTAAGAAGATTTGCAAAAGCCCTGTAACCCTTGACAAGACTAATACTCTGTTGTTAGTCTTACTATACCTTCTTTCTTTTGCCTTTCTTTTATATACCCAGTAATGTTATTTGTCCCCCATTTATACATAGTAGAACCTTTGTTCCACAGCTTGATCCTTTGCAGCTCTGAAGTGGTGAGTTTTAAGGGAGTGCTTGATAGTTTGGAGATAACCATCGTAGCTTCCTTCTGCATTGCAAGATACCTACCTGTCATAATATTTTTGAGTTCGCATATTTCTTAAAGGCCATAATTTTTGCTCTCCATTCACTTGCTACCTCTTTTAAACACTAATGGCTTCCTTTTTCAGTTTTTTTTAACCTTTTTGATACAAAGGTCTTTTGCTATTAATTTTTTTTAATGCCAATTTATTCTTTTCAGGTGCCTCCACTCTGCCAAAGGAGTATTTACACAATTTTTCATCTCAAGACAATCAGCCTTCATAAAATCCAAAATTTGTAAGGATTGTGTTTTTTTGTCACTAGAGACAGCAGATTTTCTTATTACCCAGCACATGTCCTGGGGCCCTGTTTCAGGAAGTACCAGTTCTGAACTGGCTTGGAAATTGATTGCTTTTGCCTTGCAGTGGCAAAGCAATCGATCCCCGCAAGAAAGAAGACGCTGGTTTGAAGTATAAAGTTAACCCAACCCTTACCCTAATCCTTAAACCTAAAACTCACCAGAGAGTGTAACTCACCTCTCTGGTTGGTACGGCGGGTCTGTGGCAGGTGCATTGTGTCTACGTTAGTGTTTCCTAAAAACGAATGGGAAGTATCAGTATACTTACCCATTCTAAAATAACATTTCTAAAATGTCTGCCTTTTCAAAATAGAAACAGACGAAAATTTGCTTTCAGCTTTCTCTACTTCTAAAAGACCCCATTTGCAGCAGCGACTCCGACCGCCTCCTAGGTAATGGTGGCCTCAAGGATACAGACAACCTGCACATCTCAGCATGCAGTTTAGTTAACTTCTCCTGCAATAAAAATATCATGTGCAGAATGTCTCATGCAAAACAAATGCATTACGTTCACTGCACTGCACAACACCAAACATTGTTCTAGGTTTTGGCAACAAGTAGATTTAAAACTAGAAAATCAATTAATAGTTAATTATTCCCATCCTGCCGTTGGAAACACTTCCAGTACAGAGTTCTGGATCCAGATCTGTACTGGAAGTGTGGTATATGCACACGCGTGCTTGCAAAATGATGTTCCTACCAATCGAAAAATACCTCTTTTACTGGTCCGGAAAAGTCTGGATCTGGTCCTAAGACTGGATTTATTCTGCAGTCAATTTTTATTGCACTTTTTTCTAAACTGGGGATGTTCATCATAACAAGGTGACCTCTTTTTATATAGGAACCTTAATTTACATTTTAACATGAGATATTGCCTTTGTTAGGTTTCAAACTACTGTATGTTGTACTCTGATTAAAACACCTATGGGTGGGGTGCATGTATCTGGCTTTAATTATCTTTCAGTGCTCAAAGTGTGCATTTGTTTTTATGCATTGGCTTGGGTTTACAAGGGGATTAATGTTTATTATATCTTATCTAACCAGCTTTTTAAAAGGATATGTTGCATAAGACTATCATACTTGTTAAGAGCATTGGGGTAGATCCAGAACTCTGCTTGCAATACGTTTACTCGCGTAGCGTATTCTATACACTCCCCTTGGCACACCCCTTGAATGTACGTATTTTGTCCGAGATCCGCTTTCCAAACCCTACCTTAACTTTTGCCCACGTAACCGATGTCGTCCGCTCACGTACGTATGGGCAACACGGATTTACGCAGCTAAGCACGCCCATACTGTACACTTTAAATACAAACCCCCGCTACATAGCGTATTTCAGACGTATTTTAGACTCACGTAAAATTGGCACGCCCACACGTAAGGATTTACATGACACACACGTGAATGGCCCATACGTTCTCATTTACGCTACGTTGCTGAGCGAATTTTCTATGGTGCGCATGCGCAGTACTTACCAAAACGCGATTTTACGTCTCCGCCACGCGTAAATTCGCTCACAAGCGTTTTTCGGGATCTGGCCCATTGATTTTACAAACTGCTTTTCAGGTAACTCAATCAGACTTTAGTAAAGGTTTATCCTGTTAATCCATGGAACTATCACATCTGTTATAATGCAGAATGTTTATCAAGGATATACACATCTGTTATGTATGGCAGGACACTAAAATATCAATATGACTTCTGTTTATGGCACCATAGCTGTTCTGGTACACTTTTAATATTTGATGTGGATAGTGGAGCCACCATCCTAGGGCCGGATTTGGAGTTGCGTGCGCGCGAGAGGGATGCACATTATGCACATTAAAAAATTTAAATACAGCCAATTCAAGGTTGCGCATTTTTGCACAAAAAATGCATGTGTGAATTTCACGCATCTTGCTTTTGACAACGCAATGATGAAGCACGCGAGTTGTAAGGACACATTTTTCTGTGCGCATACATTTAATTTAAACAAAGGTGGATGCGAAAATGCACAATGGTGTATTTGATTTTTGTTTTGTTTTTTATTTTAAAATAAATACTTTTCCAAAAACTGAATGTGAAAATGTAAACTATTTAATAGTTTATGTGTTATGTAAATGTTAGAAACACTAATTAATTTGTATTATTGTGTTTTTATTTACAGTCTCCAACACCATACAAAAAAACTGACAATTTTTATGATTAGTAAAAATAACATTTATTTTTAACATACAAAAAAAATGATTTCAGGTATCCGCTACTTTGTTTATTTGTATCTTTATTACATACTGTTTTAGCAGCTGTATTACTTTTTTGTAAATGAGTCACGTGTCTGCCTTGAGGCATTTTCCAATTAAAAACTGTTTTAAATACGCTTGCACCATGGTCAGGGCTGGTGCAAAGTAAAGT
Organism: Limnodynastes dumerilii; assembly: GCA_011038615.1. NCBI lineage: Eukaryota > Metazoa > Chordata > Amphibia > Anura > Limnodynastidae > Limnodynastes > Limnodynastes dumerilii. The sequence goes on from WWET01001657.1 coordinate 258,731, forward strand.
AGTAAGCGCGTGCAAACTGTCAATACGGATTCGTGCGAGTCCGCTAGTAAACATCCCAAAAATTAACGTGTTCAAATACGCCCCTTTTTGCATACAAATAAACACGGATTTGTAAGCTGGCGGAGGCGGATAAATGGCGTTGCATGCGCCTGCTTTACTACCGCATGCACAATGCGCAATTCTGCTACGCATCCGTCTAAATTTTGCACAGATACACAACTCTGAATCCGGACCCTAATGCCAAGGGTTTGTTCTTTTTTTTTGTATGTGATTAAAAACCCCACAATCCAATTTGCTTTTAGAATAGTCAAGTTTAAAAAGAGTTTGCAAGAGTAGGCAGCTTTATAGTAGTTAGTTAGAATAATAGATTTGACAATTGTAACACCCTTAGCATTTGAGGGGCCCAAGGGAAAAGCATAATTGGCACATGCGCAGATTGGTCGTCATTCTGCCATGCACACATTGATGACTAAACTGTGTGTTTGTGGATCTGTAGTTGTTCTACACATGCATAGAGCAGATGCTACTTAGTTGTTTATAAAAAGCACTTAGCACTAATTATAAACAACTGCCAGTGACTGCTTAGTGCTGCATCTCCCCCTTCCAGTGCCTATAGGCGTGAGGCAATCGTAGATAAGAAAGTAATATGATTTTTATAAATAACATTAATATTTATTTAAAAGGCACCAGATAACACCCATAACATTGAAGGGGAAGGAAGAGAACAATATAAATGCTGTATTCCGTAGATTTATATGGCAACACAAACCCCCTAGAATTAGTCTTTTGAAATTACACCAGGGATTGGAGTCAGGAGGAATACATTTTCCCAATCTTAAACAATATAGCCATGCAATGTAACCTCAGAATAATTAGAGACTGGTTGAACAACACAAACACATATACAAATTCAAAAATAGATCAATCGTTCATCCCAGGCATTGATCTTAAGAATTTCTTACATATGACAGATATGACAAGAGACATGTTGGATAATCCATTACTGATGATGGCTTGGTCTACCTGGAAGGCGGTTCGCAAAAGGAATAGACTTAGTTTTAAGACGTCCCTATTCCAAACCCTGTTAAGAAACCCTCTTTTCCAGGAGGGTCAGGCGTTCTTCCCTTTTACCCAATGGAAATCTAAAGGTATAAATAATCTATACGCCTTGGTTGATTCAAGGCAACAATCACCTCTCACTGTGGCCGAATTCTTGAGGAGGAACGATTTACCAACATCGCATGCCTTTTTTGCACATCAAGCACTACACTTCTCCAAACAGATAACAAACTCACTAACCCCAGATGATTGGCACAACGACCTAGATAGGGAACTAATTAAACCTATGAGTGGTAAAAGTGCTATATCATAACATTATAAACTTCTCAATCGATGTATTTCAAATCTCCAAACTGGTGCCTCACATCCTTAGTCGGAAATATTTCCAGATTTATCTTTAGAAAACTTAAGTAAACTGCTAGTATACTCATGCAAGGTATTGCCAGCTAATACTTACAAGGAAATGTTCTTGAACATATTTCATAGGGGATACCTGTCTCCACATCGCAGATTTTGCATGGGTCTGGTAGATTCTAGTGAGTGTCCCAAGTGTGGATCGCTTGAGGCTTCCCTTTATCATTGTTTGTGGGACTGCCCGCTAATACAACATTTTTGGAAACAAGTCCAACTTTACACTTCCAATCATTTATTAGAGTATGCCCCTTTAACATCACTTTGGGCGGTCCTGGGCATTCCGGACCTAGCGCTTAAATTCACAAAGGGCAGTAGAAAATTATTGTTAATTTCCAAAAAATTTATTTTGAAACAGTGGATTCAGACATCCCCCTCCATCACTATTGACGTTCCATCAGAAGCTTTTCCAAGTGTTTTGAATGGATTGGTTTGAGGCGTCCACTCAAAAAAGAAAAGGCACACAAAGGTTTTTTGAAATATGGGAAAGTTTTATTGAAATCCTCCCTGACTCGACAAAAACATGTATACACAAGTGTTTCCATAATACCTATTGGTATGAACTCAGGATTCATGACAATGATCCGCCAATAGTGTTAAGAGATGGCTCCTTAGTGAGAACTCAGGATCATAATAATTATACCTGAATAAAGGAATACATGTGGTTTACTTGGTCAATCACTTTACATGCTACCTTTACTTCGGAAGATTGTATACTACCCAGAACTTGTTTTATTCCTCATCTTTTGTGATTGTTATTTTCTGGCTTTCATATTGACACATATGATGCAATGTTGACATACTTTGACTTGTTATATATACTGTGCAGATACCTATGTGAAATTATGTTTTATGCAATTGTACTCTAATAAAAAATAAAAAAAAATTTGGGATGGCAGGTATTTATTTTAACATTGATTGGAAGTAAACTTTAACATTTTAATTAGCATGTGATATTACTTAATTAATTATTTGTTTGATATTTATCCAGCTCTAATTTTGTTTTTTTATATCTATTTCTGTTTTATGGTTGGACGTTATGGATTCCATAGAGGTCCTCATCTACCTCATTTAAAGAGATTAAGGACCTTGCGCATCCGCTAAAACGTACTATTCAGAGGTGCGTCTAAGAAACACGCACCTCTGTATTGGTCGTATAAAAAGCCGGCCAAGTTAAAAAAAATAAATAAATAAGCAGTCGGAGCCTTAATTGCTCCGACCTCCCAGCTTCTTTTTTGAAAATGCAAAAAATTAACCCCTTCCCCCCGCCGCCACAACCTTTGTAAATAAATAAATAAATAAATAATTAAAGTACAGCCTGACAGGGCATGCTGCCGCAAGTATAACTATAAGCGCAGCCATGCCTATGAATGATAGGGCATGCTTGCGCTTGTAGTACTACTATTGGCAGCATGCCCGGCACCAAATCACAACACATGCACATTCCTTTTAAACAAAAAACATACTGTGCCCTCTAAAAAAATACTTTGTAAACGTCCAAATGCCCCCAAATAATGTAAAGTATAAAAATACTGCCAATACCCGTCCCTTCTTAAATAAAAAAAAGTACAGTGCCCACATAAAAATGTAAAAAAATTACCACATGCGCCCCTCAAAAATCTAAAGAAATAAAATAAATGCAAGATCCCTGTCTCCTTCTTTAAAAAAAAAATTAATACAGTGCCCACATAATTAAAATAATAAAAACTTCCACATGTGCCCCTCAAAATTAAAAATATAAAAAAAATGTCCATAAGATGTCCCAAAAATAAATAAAATAAAAAAATACTTACCTGCTCTGATGGGGTCCAGTCTTGTAAGCTTTTAATCCGGGGGTGTCCTTGGCAAAAAAAAACCCTATAGAGACGACGCAAACTATGTCCTGCACAGGATATCCCGGCACTAATGACAGTTCTGCTGTCATTGGGGTATACTTATACCCTCTGCTAGCGTGGGAAATAACGATTTACATCATGATATTTGGAAATATTCCCACGCTGGCAGAGGGTATAAATATACCCCAATGACAGTAGAACTGTCATTAGCGCCGGGATGTCCTGCGTGCAGGACATAGTTAGCGTCGACTCCCTTGGAGGGGCACATGTGGCAATTTTTTTTACATTTTTATGTGGGCACTGTACTTTTTTTTACTTTACATTATTTGGGGGCATGTGGACGTTTACATATTTTATTTTTAGAGGGCACAGTATGTTTTTTTTAAAGGAATGGGCATGTGTCGTGATTTGGTGCCGGGTATGCTGCCGATAGTAGTATTACAAGTGCAAGCATGCCTTGTCATTCATGGGCATGCTTGCGCTTGTAGTTCTACTTGCGGCAGCATGCCCTGTCGGCCCGTACTTTACTTTGTGCGGCGGCGGGGCAAGCGGGGGGAGAGGTTAATTTTTTTACTACAACTCTTTTTTTTTTTTTTAAATAACTTACTTTTTTTTTCAGCTCCGGTGAGCAGCGCCTACACTTACATCATCTCAGAGATGGTGTAAGCATAAGACTTTTTAAGCAGCCACCAGACCGCAGTGGAAACAGTATTTAAATGAGAAAAGCGACCCTTTTCTCATTTAAATATTATTCCACAGGCGCAGCTTAGTCGGATGCGAACACAGTCAGATGGGTACTTTTGCGCCCATCTTTCTGCGTGAGCTCCTGATCTGGGCATGCGCAGTGGACATTTAGACTGCGCTTCCCTCTGATAAAAAGACGGAAGCACAGCTCTGGATCAGGGCCTAAGAGTGTATTCTCAGACTTTTTATATTGCATCCTTCAACCTTTAGGATTATTGAGACCTTAATGATCATCACCTGTATGCCGCTGTAGTTATATAGCTGGTTAGGATATATGGTATACATATATCTATTGTGATATTAATTATTTATTTGATTAAATTGTATATATCTATTGTATTATTTCCACACATTCCCTGCCCGAGTATTTTTTGTATGTTTGTATTTATTGGAAAGGACTGGGGCCCTTTCATTGTGGCTAGGGTTTGCTGTAGGAGATAAATAGCGCTTTTAAAGTGGTACACCCGTTGTTTTATAGTTTAATGAGATAATTTTTGTATAATATGATTCAGACCCCATACCTATGTAACATATGCATTTAATAGGATATGAATTTAGAATGAATATTGTCAAATAAATGTGTTATATTTGCACACTTTAACAGGTTATATCTTGCTGATCCCCAAGGATATAATTGTAGAACCCTGTAAGAATTGCCCACGTTGTTCCCACTAATATGTCTTATACAATGACAGTGTGCGACAGGAGATGTTACGTGATTGGTAGCAACATGTGAAACAGTCTCAATATATGAGTTACTGAAAAAGTTAATGAATGAAGCCATTTCTACATATGTTGTTCTTATAAAATGGGATTGCTACAATCTGACAAGTATTTATTTTGCTCTACGTTATATGCTGTAACTATTTTCTGTCATTTGCAGATTGTGATATACTTTGGAATGGATACAGACCTCTGCTGTCATTGCGATGCTGGTACCCCGATGCACCCTAACTACTGCATGGGCAAAGGGAGGCCACTTCCCTCATTTGTATGGTAATTATGGAAGGGTGTGGGTCGCCAATGAGAATGACCCTTTTGTGACAGGGAAGATTTTGAGACCATATTTCAGAAAGTGCAGGGATGTATGCACTGTTCTCCTACATGCAGAAGTTAGAATAGAAAATTATGCATGTTGTACGCCATTGCGGAGGCTAACATACGAAATATGGGCCGTATTCAGACCTCCGGCCGCATTGCATATGCAGCTTACTGATATGAACCACTGCGCATGCGCAGTAATTACATTACGCTATCTACGTTGCAAAAAGTAACGTAGATAGCGTAATGAAATTACTGCGCATGCGCAGTAGTTCATATTGGTAAACTCTGAATACGGCCCTATACTACTAACTTTGGATCCGGTAAATAATGTTCAGTGTCAGTGCACTGATTTTTTTAAATTTGTTTTCCTAAATCTGTTTACTGAAACATAGACAGAAAATCAGATTTTCCACTGAGCGCCTTGTTTATCACATGACAGTAACTGTGATTACATGACTGGGAATTGAATCAAGGGTTCCAGCTCTGACACTGCTGACTTGGCACCAAGTATCAGGAAACTGTTTCATATAGATTTAAGTTACCAGATAGAAGGCATATATCACTGACCTATTAAAGTATGTGATATAACTCAATGTAGTTCTCTATGATAAAATGCATTATAAGTTTTATTAATCAATTATTTTGTAACCCTGTTTATTATTATAATCATAATCCTTTACATTGCAGAGAAAAGTGAAATACCAATAAAACTTGACTATGCTCTTTCACTAGCATGTTTTGTTATACAATTATAAGAGTGTTATGCTCATCGAGAGAATTATGGTATTTCACACCTGAATACATAAAAATGCATTAAATATAAATTTTATGTTTAAATGGTAAATATGTCATGTCGTATTTGATGTGTTAATTATGTCCGCTTTGGGCCAGAACCAGACTTCTGAATGTGCATTATAGTCACAATATGGATACCTTTTCAGATGTGCACATAACTAATCCAATTCCAATCCAGTTCAGTTTTGAAATGACCATTCCCTATTAGTCTATTCATAGTATAGGCATTCCATTTTAATGCATACCAATTACTTCCACATATTTCCATGCATTGTGTCCCTGTATTCCCCATCATGTGCCTCCAGCCCCCCTCAGTATTCCCCATCATGTGCCTTCCGCCCCCTCAGTATTCCCCCATTATGTGGCTCCAGCCCCCCTTAGTATTCCCCATCATGTGCCTACAGCCCCCTAAGTATCCCCATCATGTCTCTGCAGCCCCTCAGTATCCGCATCATGTTTCTGCAGCCCCCTAATTTCCCCATCATGTCTCTGCAGCCCATCAGTATCCCTATCATATCTATCCAGACCCCCCAATATCCCCATCATGTCTCTGAAGCCCCCCCCCCAGTATCCCCATCATGTCTCTGAAGTCCCCCCATATTCCTCATCTTGTGCCTCCAGCCCCATTATGTCCCTCCAGCCTCCCTCAGCATTCCCCATCATGTGCCTCCAACCTCCCTCAGTATTCCCCATCATTTGCCTCCAGCCCCCCTCAGTATTCTCCATTATGTTTCTCCAGCCCCCCTCAGTTTCCCCAGCATGTTTCTCCAGCCTCTCCATTTTACTTACCTTCCCTTCCTCCTCCGCAGTGCTCTTTCTGCATACAGGCAGCGCTCATACAGGATGTTCCTGTATGAGTTGCTGCAGCTGTTACATAGGGCAATACTCTATAGGACAGGAATGTCCTGTATGAGCGCTGCAGTCTCCATAGTGGAGAGCGGGGGATGACTGGCGCCTATCCAGCATCCCCCCGCGGAGCAGGTCACACCGGCCCTGTCTAGCTTCTTTGTCTCTGTGCAGTCCCTGGGTTTATGGTTTATGGGTGGTTCCCAGTCTCAGCAATTCTTCGTGTCTACAGTTGTTTTTCCTGAACTCCTCTGGTATCTGCTCCATTATCCATGTATTTAGTACTACATTCTCCAAGGACTCCAATACTTCAGCTTCACCTCTTCACTTCCTTACCCAAGGACACTGGTATTTCTGTTATTTTTCTCCCCACATATCCCCATAGACAGTCTGTTACCTTTGCTCTCTTCTCATTTATGGACTCCAGCATATCTGTTATACATTGCCACACTTCCAGCATTATTTGCCATCTCCATAGCCCTCAGTACCTGCATATCTTGACCATTGTTCCTGCATTATCTGTTCACATCTTCTGTTAATAGAAATCATTGATGCATTTCAAGCCTCCTCGTGGTTCCATACTAGAATCATAACAGAATGAACCAGCCATACTACAACTTGGTCTCCCCAGTACCAATACTGCATCAGGTTTATACAGTGCCTTTTTTGTAAGAAAAAAAGGTGTCAGAACTCACATCAACTCCCGTGCGACCAATCACAAACCAAGCAGCACCACAAGCTGAGCAGTGCCATCACAACCATCGCGGATGAAATACGCATGCATCGGACTCGACACACAAGCAGCATGCATGCACCGTTTTAATGATTTTGCCGCCTAAACTTTTAAAACTTGGAAACTCTGTCGAAAAAAGGTGCCGGAACACTGTTCTGGTGTGTTCTATGACAAAAAACGTACCGGGTTTACAAATCCAGCTACATCATTTACTCCACACCAAAGTTTTGTTACTCCGCTCAGTTATCCCAAGTTTTGTTTTTCTTTCCCAATTTGCTGCAACAGCTGCTGTGTCCTGAAGAACTGCCATTTTCTCCTGGCAACCCCAAGGGTTCAGCGCAAACCTCTACACTTCTGTGGCCATCCAGCACTCCCGACCTGGCACCAACTTCGGAGTCTTCCTTACAGGCTCACTTTTGTTCACCTCTGTCCCCACCATCAGGGGCTCCGGTGAAACCAGTCTTATGGTTAGATTCCTTGCTCAAGTTGACAGTGCCCCCATCACTGAAGCCAAGTCGGTTGAGTCTGACAGTTCACCTCAGTCACCAGTCTGGCCTAAGGGGAACCAGGCCCGATGACAGGGGGGGGACAAGGGAGACAGCTGTGATGGGCCTCGTGGAGGGACCCCTGCAACACAATTGAGGATGGATAAGTACATAAATACATGAATGTTATCAAGCCAGCTGCTGCCCAGTAAGATGTATAGATAGTAGTTTGGTGCTCAGAACAATTGAGAAGTTGATGAGATATATATAATTACATATAATATGTATACGCAATAATGCACAAATAAAATGGATTTGTAAATCAAAATCAAATTAAGTCAAATCAGAAGCAGCTGTAATAAAAGCTGCCAGCCAAATACACATATATAAACACAAAACAGTACTGCGCTAATGATTTGCTTAAAAATATGCCAACGCTCAGCAAATAGTAACCATATAAATTTATTAAAACTGATACTAAAATCAATAATCAAATAAAATAAAAGACAGGAGAAGGATTCCTATTGCGATGCACTAATAACAGTGAGTGAAGTTGAAATCACACAATGCATGTATGGGTACAATACAAATTGCAGATGAACACCTCAGGATAATGTCCCAGTTTCAATTTAAACCAAGTATAGCATATTGGTAAAGGGAGATGACCCAACACAGTCTCAATACAGCATAGAAAGAGAATAAGTATATGGGCTTACCCGCTGGCAGGCGCGCGTCCGCGCCTGTCAGCTGTAGAGATCGAGAGTTCTTAGGACAGTGGTGCCTCTGTTACTCCAGTAAACCGGTGCCAATGTTCGAGGATCCACTTAATAGACTGTAGCCAAACGTGTCCTGCCGAGGTTGCTCCGCTGCTCCGACTTGTCGGCGTGTAAGGAGAGAGTCACGGGAGAATATAGGTGGTAAGGTAGCTGTTTGCTGTAGTATATTATGGTCTTATGTGTCTCCGTGTTTTTAGGAGTTTTCTCCGTCCCCCTTGTCTCGTCAGTAGGGGTAATATACCCAAGCTTGGGAGTGATGGTACAGACGTTAGAGGGAGTTCTCCTACGATCAAGATAACGGTCTTGTTGGGGAGGGAGGGATCCAAAGTTCCAGGGTGCTCAATAGGATTTTAGGAATCGCACAGTCCGGTCAGAATAAAAAAATCTGACGCGTTTTATGGTTTACAAGCCACTTCTTCAGAGGTATGTGGGAGTGTCTAGTGTAGGAGGTATTTAAATCCCCTCATAATTAAAAACACAGATGTAAACTAATTAATGAGCGTGGCTTACAATTGCATTAGATGAATGCAGAGGAGACGAAATCCATTACATGGGAAGGGAAGTTTTTATATATGAGAAAATTATCAGATTTCTCTTAAAATTATTATCTAGTATAAATCAACACACTGGTTGATAAAAAAAATAGTAATATTATACCAAGATAATTACTTCATTGGAAAGGAAATATAAAAAGAAATGTGCTTACACGTAGGTATAAGTTCATCTCTATTTAGCAAATATATTAAGTAGTAATGTATGGAGTGGCATTTTGGGAATGAAGTATATATGAAGACATAGTTATGGAAAATATACAGATTGGTAGAGTATGGATTAAGTGCACTTATGGAGACTATATTCATAAATTATAAAGTATATCCACTAAGTGCACTAATAAAGGGCATATATGCAAAAAAAATAGGGATATATCATAATACTAATTCAAAACTATATTTCGTTTTGATTTTCAATCATAATGTACTTACAGTGGGGGTACAATTATTGTCTTATATAAAGTAACATGAACTAATGAATAGAGAGAGTTATATTCAGATATTTGCAAGTATGCATACATTTGTGTGGGCACGATAATACAAGTGTGGAACAAAACATAGGAAAAAACATATAAATATATGTCTCTATCCATGTCCACACGAATGCATGCATATACAAACACATATTATACATAGGTAAAATCTATGTTTAGGTTACAAGGACAAAGGTAGATCATATAGAGTACACATTTTTCTTGAATAGAGGAGGGAAAGGGGTGTTGCGGGAGGGGAAGAAGCAAAGATGAAGGGGAACAAAGTCATCTAAATAATGCCATTTATTTCCATCGATTCATTCAAACCACCTGGTGAAAGGGTGCCTAGTTGGAAAATCCAATAAACCTCTTGTTTGCACAAAACCCGAAATCTATTTCCACCGCGATCTAATATAGGTATGCGCTCTAAACCTATTAATTTTAAAGACTCAGGATCACTTTGATGATGGATCTCAAAGTGCCTGGGTACGCTGTGATTTTTACTTTCTTAATAATGTTTCTATGGTGTTCCAAGAAGCGTTGTTTAAGGCACCTAGTAGTTCTCCCCACATAGCCAAGGCTGCACCCACAAATCAAGAGATAAATGACAATCTGAGTAACAATTTCTGAATTGTTTGATTGGGGTGCGGTCCTGGCCCATGGAGACGAGCTTGGTTGTTGACAACATATTTACAAGTGATGCAAGAGTTGCGCCCGCATCTATAGAACCCACATAAATTTGAAGCATTCAAAAAAGTGTATCCACTATTCAATGGTTTATTAGATTTTAGATGGCTAGGTGCTAAATAATGTTTTAAATTTTTGCTTTACTTATAGATTATTTGTGGTTTCTCAGGCAGGATGTCTCTCAACATCTCATCCTGTCTGATAATAAAGAAGTTTTTTCGATAATCTTCTTTACTCGATAGGATTGATTATGGAATCTGGAAACAAAATGGACTGCACTATTAAGGTGAGTGGTTGTGGATTTGTCCATGTCCAACACTTCCTGTAGTGCCGTTTCTAGCAGTACAGGTGGGTATTCTCATTTAAGACAACTCTTGGTTAGTTCCTGGGCCTGTTGAAGAAAGGTAGTCTTGGATGAGCTATTTCTATGTAAGCGGATGAATTGCCCCTTCGGAATGTTAGTTTTCCAGGGCTTATGATGGGCACTATGGAAGTGTAGAAACATATTCGCATCCACTTTTTTTTATAATTGGCCAAAAGAATTTGTTTGCCATCGGAGGAGAGGGTCAGATCAAGAAAGTTAGTTGCTAGTTTGTTGTAAGAAAAAGTGGAAGAAAGATTAAATGAGTTAGAGTTAAGAGAATTAACAAAAGAGAGTGCCGAATCATAGTCCCCATCTCAAATAATAAACAGATCATCTATATAACAGCCATAGAAGACCAGAGACTCGCCATATCCGCCAACCAGACCAGCTCGTCCTCAAGCTGGCCCATGTAGAGGTTTGTGTAACTTGGCGTGAATCTGGTCCCCATGACCGTTCCCATCACCTGAAAATAATAGACACCTTGAAAAAGAAAATAATTGTGAGAAATGAAACTAAAGAAACAATGAACCCCTGGTGCTGGTCAACCAACTTCCCATCCCTAGCCAATACCCTGCGAATACAGTCTACTCCCAGGGCATGGGGGATGTTAGTGTAAAGTAACTGAACATCGAGTGTGAGGAAAGCATACGAGTCCCTCCAGTTGATGTTCTGAAGTTGTAAGAGAAGATGTGTAGAATCTCTAATATAAGCGAAGGGCCAGTACCAGGGGCTGAAGAAAGTGATCA
>WWET01001657.1:304480-347024 GCA_011038615.1 Limnodynastes dumerilii
AGGAATGCAGACTGAGCATTACATACCACATGGAGCAATGGAATTTACTCATAAACAAGTAGATTTCCCATTAGAATCCAGGTAATATTTTTCTATCTAAAAAGTACATTTTTTTAGCATTGATAAATTACATTTTGATTTACAGGATTGCAATGCGGTAAGTATTTTTCTGTATAGTACGACAAATTGAATTGGAATGCAGTATTTATTATATACCTAATATTCATGGATATTCATAATATCCATCCATACTTGCCCATGTTTTATAGTCAGTGTGGGTGTGAGTTCAATTCCACTGGAATATTTGTCATCATGGCTCCATTCACCATTGAAGAAAAGCATGAGGCCATGATGATGCAAGGCAGGAATGAATCTGCTAGTGGAAGTTTCCGATAGCAGTAAGTATGGGTATGATGCTATCTAGTGTTCTACTCCCACGTATTCATATGAAATATAAGAATTTAACTGCTTTTCACACTTGGCAATACACATTTGGGAGTTATAGCATTTACAATGGACAGCTGATTAGTAGAAATTAGTGATATTGGGCCAGATCCAGAGCTACGACCGCAAGCGTATTTACGCTCGCCGTTGTTGTAAAAATGCTGTTTTGCATGTTCTGTGCATGCACACGGCAGATGTTATGACTATGAACGTACTTACAAGCATACGATCACCAGCGTAATTACGGACGAAGGGGCGTGCCAGCCATGCGACGAATTACGTTTCGGAGGCGGTATGAAGCATTTAAATCGTACAGTATGGGCGTGCTTAGGCGCGTAAGTACATGCAGCCATTACGTCCGACAGCAGTTACGCTTGGAAAAGTTGAGGTAGGGTTTGGAAAGCGTAAAACGGCAACAATACGTACGACCGAGGGGAGTGCCTAGTAATTATGAATCCGTAAATACGCTACGTGTTGAAACGTAAAGAGAACGTAGGTCTGGATCCAGCCTATTGTTAGATTCTTTACCATATTCTTAACAAATAGATAAATGCTTCAGTGACCTCAACCTAAGCAATTCTAGATTTGTTTTTAAACGTGAAAGGGACTGGTAGAAGAATAATGCCATTTAGCACAATCTCTTGCCATTGTCTTGGAGGAGAGATGTTAAAACAAAGGGGGAAAAGGGAACTTAACTCCCATCAGTAAATTTGAAGGGGTCATCTGGGAGCATAAAATGTTTTAGGGCAGTCTTGTTTGTGATATCATTTGATCATATCATCTGATACATTACCAGTGGCATAATCATGAGAACTGTTAGCAACATAAAACAAGTGACCACATCAGTAGATTTAGGGGCTGAAAAATGAAATTATATTCTCTTACCCCAAACTAAAAATATTCTAATACTCTTGTCATTCCCTTATAAAGGCAAGGTCAATGCTGTGTGCTACAGACTAGGTAACCTATTTCTCAATGTTGCATACTTTTCCCAGAAACTGTTGTCTTACGAAACATTTGTGGAAAACACTTGGAATGTTGAGCATGAAACTGATTTTATACAAATCTTACACTTCCCAACCACCAATGTTTAAGACAGTAATAAAATGAACTAGGCAGAACCAGAGCAAACCAAGACGGAATTCTGGATACAGAGGCAGGGTGGGTCAGAGCTAAAAGTGTGTTTCCACTCTGTGGACAGGGTGGAAGGGGATTTAAATTGTACAGTAAGGGCTGAAGCCCTTACGCACAATATACATATCCACTCTCAATTTTACATGGGGGTGAGGAAATGTTAAGGTCCGGGAGCAAAACTCCTTGCTTTTACAGAATTTAGGATACAGAGGGGTTCCGGTAGAAGACCACCTTTTTGTCTTTCTATCTGCATAATTCCTGACAGTGATTGTTATTATTATGTTCAGAGGGACAATGGATGTAATTATTATGTACAGTGGGACAGTGGTTGTAATTATTATGTACAGAGGGATAGTGGTTGTAATTACTATGTACAGAGGGACAGTGGTTGTAATTATTATGTACAGAGGGACAGTGGTTGTAATTATTATGTACAGAGGGACAGTGGTTGTAATTATTATGTACGGAGGGACAGTGGTTGTAATTATTATGCACGGAGGGACAGTGGTTGTAATTATTATGTACGGAGGGACAGTAGTTGTAATTATTATGTACGGAGGGACAGTAGTTGTAATTATTATGAGTGGAGGGACAGTGGTTGTAATTATTATGAGTGGAGGGACAGTGGTTGTAATTATTATGAACAGAGCTACAGTATTCTTAATTTAATATGCACGGGGACATTAGCTCTTTGATTTAAAATGTAAGGGGGACAATATGTTTTCGGCGGCATGCCATTAACCCTTGGCATGCTGCCTCATATGAAACTACAATGCAATACATGGGCATGCTGTGCCTTCTAGTACTATATGACGCAGCATTCTAATGGTTAATTGCATGCTGCAGCAGGGGTTTGTACTATTGTAAAGGACATTTAGATAAATTTGTGACAAAATAACAGTATTATTTTAACATTTTTATTTAAAAAGGTGTTTTGTTTTTTTAACAAAGTGAGTGCCAATTTCTAGTAAATCGACACTCACGCCCACCTATTTTTTTCTCGCCGGAGTTAGAGGCGATTTAACAGAAATGTAACAAATTTCTGTATAGTAAATACAGCACTTTTTACGCTCTTGTAGCGATATAATCTACGGCGACTTTAAAAAACCCTCATCTCCGGCGAGTTTATGCAGAACTTACTTTAGTAAAAACTTAGGCGAGTTTGTCAAAATCAACTTTAGTAAATCTAGAACGCAGCCATTCTTCGTTGCTGTATTATTCTTCTTTTTGTTTCCTGCTGATCTTCTGTTGCCAACCTAGCCTGGAATTCAGGCATATTGTATAGCAAACTTACAGTACTGTGTGATACAGTGATTTCATTAGCTGATGTACGTTGTGCAGTTCCCTTTTCGTTTGTCTGCTTATTTGTGTAGGCCTCAAGACTTGTAACTGTTCCATGGGTGTGGTTTCTCTTGCAGTGTTTACCCTGCTTGCTTGCCACATCTTTTGTTCTATTTTGTATATTTGTTTGTCTCTCTGCCAGTGCATTTATTACTTTTAAGAAGATATGTGTTATCATTTTGGTTCTCACTCACAGTCTCTGTGCAGGTTCTCTCATTTGTGTTTGTTATCTATGAAATATGTTAACTATTTAGTGCAGTATTCTGCTCCACTCTGCAGGGTCATTTCAGTTTGTGTCACTGTGTAGTCATACTCTTTCCTTCTGCATTTATATATACTTTGCTATAGCTAGGTGTTATGCAGTTTTATATTAGTTTGTTGTAGTTACCCATCCTTCAGATTAGATTATCTTCAGATAGGTAGTTTAGACTAGGTAGTATAACATCATTAAGTAGTGTAGATTTTATTATATAGTTTTAGTAAGGCTCTGTTTTTATGTGTACTGTGTACTTTTATGAATATGGTTTACATTGTTTTTTATTGTATTTTATGTGTTTATCCTCCTTGTAATAACCTTCTATAATATGAGACTGACAACCTGTGCAGCAAAGTAGCCAAGTCCTCCCACTTTGTAATTGGTGCTAGTGTACACCTCCCTATAGAAGGCCTAGACTGACAGGAGTTTCTCATCATTCACTTTTTCCAATAAACATCTTTAATTTGTGATTATTTATAGCACCATTGCAAAATATTCTTGGTTTGTGGTGCATAATATTTGCAATACCCCATATACTAATGTTACCAATATTAGAAGATGTTCATTTTATTGGATATGATGATTTGAGTTATCGGTTTAGTAATGGCACAGCACCTAAATATATTTGTTCCGCAAAATATTGCATTTATAAAACATGGCTTTTATATTTCTTTTTATATTTCAGCTCTTCTAGATCTACTGATGAAATAATTTTCCTTTCATCCCATGACTCAGAGACACCTTCTATGCATGACAATTCAGGTACAATGTTTCAGTTGGAGTTGCCTGAACATGCAAGCATAAAGAAAGCACCACACCTTGATAAAGATCATTCTAACCTTCTTCCAGAGGAAATATATACTTATTCAATGCAGTCTCATACAATATGTGAGGAATCAAAGGAAGTTCAACGCAACTATACAGAAACAGAAGAGTTAATCATTCACACTCAGCCAGAGGCATTAACGGAAGAGTTTACTATATTAAAAAACTATGAATCAAGGAAGGTGCAGGATGAAGATATTCATTTAGAAAAACAGGATAAATCAGGTAATGAGTCAGAGAAGCAACAATCCACATACTGTCAATCAGGAGAGCCATATACACAATCAGAGGAAAGAGCTTACAGATATATACAATCAGAAGAGCCAATTCAGAGGGACACACATTTAGATTCACCAACTTACCGATTTGAGCAATCCGGAATGCCAATTAATACATCAGCATACCAGGAAAGTTTCCAAGCACAACTGCTAGAACACAACCAAGAAGAACCACTTAAATTATTACAAACAGAGGAGACAATTTCTGAACGTGAACAATTAGATGAGTTAAGTAAACATTATGTGCAGACAGAAGATCTTATTCATATGTATGAACAACCTGAATCAGATCATCAATATGCATTATCAGATAAACAAATCCAGAAAAACGAAGATGTGGAAAATCCACCTTACAAAGATGAGAAAGTATGTGAGCCTATACACCATGATATACAATCAGAAGATCAAACTGAAAGATATGAAATACTGGAAAGAAGCAGTCAAGCAGAACAGCCACTTCATAAACGTGAACAATCAACTGAGCCATCCATAGAGCATGTGCAACCAGATTACCCAATCCACAGTTTTGAAGAGCTAGCAAGCAGCTATGAACATTTAAACGAGCCAGTCAAAATTCATGAACATTCAGAAGAACCTGTGTGTGAACAAGAACAGTTGAAAGAGTCAAATTTCAAAACTGCACAATCAGAAGAGCAAGTTGTTAGCTATGTACCCTCAGAAAATTTTCAGACATATAAAGGGTCATATGATTCACATCAGTTGTATTCAGAAGAGCCACAGCATGATAAAATTCAGTTTAATGATTCACTTCAGACAAATTATATGTCAGTGGAGAATGAGCATATAATGACAGAATCCCAAAGCCAACACATGCCCTCAGTCGAAGTGGACAGTGCACAAAATATTGCAGTGGAGCAACATGACACAGTTGTACACCCAGCTGGAGGAGAATGTATGCATAAATATATGGAGCAACCACAGAGTTATTCAGATAATCTAAATGATAAGGATTTTTTAACTGATTACCCTCTTCATAAGGAAAAACTATCAGAAGAGCAAAACAGACACTCAGGAGAGACACAAATGTTATATACTCAGGGAGAAGGACCACAACATAGTCATCATTATAAAGAGGAACCTCAACATGATCCATTAGAACACCAAAGGCATACAGATAGTAAACTGACAGAAATGACTGAAAGTCATATTGAGTCAGATGGATCTGACTCAGAGGAGGCCAAGGAGGATGGAAGAGATAATGCACATTTAGGAAAAAACACAACACATAAACACGGTGGATTAGAAGAGGAACATGACAGAGATATTACTTCAGATGATTCCAAATTGCAGTCGTTTACAGCAGATAAAATAGATGCACAAGATTCAGATGAGACAAACTTGCCACAAGAGGATTTTCCAGTAGAAACCAATTTTGACTTTCTAGAGGTATGTTTTTTTATAATAAAGTTATTCATAATTTTGGTTATAAATGCAAATATTTAATAATTTATATTATATATAATGGATCTATACTGTATAAGGCATAGCTCAAAAGTTCTCATATTTAAGTCAGCACATCAATACTTAGTGAAGCAAGCACAGACAGCAAGGCAAAATGCGAGGTGTCAAGCTTTGCAGATCAGAGAGCAGGGAACAGAGAGCAGTGAGAGGTTGAGAAAGCCATCAGGTGGGGATGAGGTGAAAGGGTAGCAGAGGAAACAAGAGAGTATGAAGTGAGAGGGAAGAGGTGAAGAAGGGAACAACACTAGGATGGAGGGCCCTGCTCACTTGAGCTAACACTAAGTGGGAGGGATGAACTTAGAGAAGATGGGCCTGATCCAGATCTACGCTCGCAGGCGATCTAACACTGATCGTAAGCGTAAAATCGCCATAAAAAACGCACTGCGCATGTGCATAGTGACAACTTCCGGTCGTACCAAAGACCTTTTCGTAGCGGCGATTCGGGCATCCGTATTGTTTGCGGATTTTCCGACGATGGGGCGTGTTTATAGTACGAAGTTAGTACGGACACTGGAGTTAAGGAATGTAGGTGGGGGAGCCATTTAAATTGTACAGTATGGGCGTGCTTAGGCCACTATGCACAGCGCGTCGCTACGAAAATGCGTACAAACACATGGAAAAGTTAGCGTAGGGTTTGGCCGGCGTACTGAAAGGAAGGTAAGGGGAGTGTCGTGGAAGTGAAAGTTTTTACGCTGGAGCGGTAATACGCTCCGCTCCCATGCGTAGGTCTGGATCAGGCCCGATGTAAGGAAGTGGACTGCGTGTGTTAGTGGAGGAGAGAGAGGACGGAGAAGAAGGGATAGATATAGGATACAGTGAGGATGTTAAGTGGAGGAGGGGTAGACTAGCCTGAACAGGTGCATTTTGAGTGAACGCTTGAATACCTGCAATGTGAGGGGAGAGTTGACTGAAGAAGGGAGGTCATTCCAGTGCAGAGGTGCAGCACAGGTGAAGTCTTTCACATGGGAATGAGATTTGGTGATCAGTAGGAAGGTCAGACAGCGGTGGTTAGCAGAACGGAGAGGACGGGAAGGGGTGTGCATGGAAATGAGGGAAGAGAGGTAGTGGATGATGGCCTGAAAGGTGAGGACAAGGAGTTTAAATAGAGGTCTACAGCGGATAGGAAGCCTGAGGAGGGTTTGGCATAAAGGAGAGGCCAAGATTGAGCGGCGTGAGAGGAAGATGAGCCTGGAAGCAGCATTAAGTATAGATTGAAAGGGGTCAAGATGGGTGAGTGGGAGACCATCAAGGAGGAGGTTACTGTAGTCGAGACGTGATATGACTAGAAAGTGAATGAGGGTTTTGGTAGCTGCATTGGTGAGGAAAATCTGGCACCCCCCTGCAAAAAAATTATTTGTGTCCTCCTCTTTTATGTATATCATAATCACACTGCTGTGCCCCCTTCATAATCACACTGCTGTGCCCCTTCATAATCACACTGCTGTGCCCCTTTTATAATCACACTGCTGTGCCCCCTTCATAATCACACTGCTGTGCCCCTTCTATAGTCACACTGCTGTGCCCCCTTTATAGAAACACTGCTGTGCCCCCTTTATAGTCACACTGCAGTCACAGCTTGAGAAAGGGCACGTCTGCCCGAAACGCGTCGCTGGTGGTCCATTGTGTCGGGTCTGCACTCCAGTTAGCTGTGTCTCCGCTCCCCAGGACTTCATAAGATCTTGCTGCCACTGAGCTCCCTGCAGCCTCCTGTCGGTGCAGCCATTCCATCCATGCTGGTTGAATTTATGCTAATAGGTCCCTATCTTTGAAGACTGCTACGGACCTCTCACCGCTTGCACTGCTATTACCATAATTGGGTTTATTATTCAAGTACATCACAGGTATAATCAGCGCTTATCAGGTCCCCATATTCCATTTTTATTCACAATGCTGTGCCCCCTTTATAATCACACTGCTGTGCTCCCTTTATATTCACAATGCTGTTGTTATGGTACCCCGGAATTACCTTAGTGAAGTACCGAGGTGACCTAGAGAACAGAGAGACGAGCAACTCACCAGGGTGTAGATCCTAAGGTCGGACCGAGTGTTCGCTAGGGCCCCTGATGGTGGGGATAGACTGGAGCTGGTAGGAACCCGTCAGGATACAGACCTGGAGAGATTACTTGGGAGAAGAAGGTGAGTAACAGACAGGGCCAAGAGGGACTGCAAGGGAGAGGCGGAAAAAGCGGGAACAGAAGTACCAGAAGGGACTGGACTTAACGGACAACGAAAAACAGGGAACTGGCGGGTCTGGGAAGACAGGACTGACACTGACAAACAAGTACAGACTAGGAGATGCACACACTCACTTATACAGGAGGATTCCCCTAATGGGATACATAAACAGTCACTCAGGCAAGGAAGGGTTAACACAGAGCGGTGTGAGAGGATGATGAGCCTGGAAGCAGCATTGAGTATAGATTGAAAGAGTACAAGACGGGTGAACCGGAGACCTACAAGGAGGAGGTTACAGTAGTCGAGACGTGATATGACTAGAGAGTGGATGAGGGTATGAGAGTAGTATGAGTATAGTATGAGTATGAGGGTATGAGAGTAGCTTCATTGGTGAGGAAGGGACGGATGCGTGCAATGTTGGGTAGGTGGAAACGCCAAGAATGAGAGAGGGCACGGATGTGTGGTATATAGGAAAGTGAGGAGTCAAGGAGACACATACTTGAAGGGAGGAGGAGACAGAGGTATCACCAATGGTTATGGTAATGGGGGGGGGGGAATCCTAGGGGGAGGAAAAACAATGATTTCCATTTTACTCATATTAAGCTTGAGGAAATGTTTGACCATCCATGTGGATAAGGACGCAAGGCACTTTGAAATCTTAGACATCAGACGAATGCGGACACGGGTGGATTTGCAGCAGTTCTTTCCTCTTTCTGTACTCGCTCCCATTCTGAGCATGAGTAGTACATGAGTAGTAAACAGACAGAAGCACAGCTCTGGGTCTGGCTTATAATTTTCAAGAAAAAAACTTATAATTTATATTTTATATTTTATTTAATTTCGATTTTTATATATTTTTTTATTTAAAGACATTACACAACTATAAAACATTTAAAAAACATATTCCTATAGAACAATTTTACTGTCAAGTAAATCCAAAGTAAAACATGAATGTGGTAATAGTTTATTGGTAAATAAAGAAAAATGACAAGATGTTCGTTTTAAGAAGTGCAACCTGTCTCCTGTCATTGCCCAGCAAGTTAGTGCATGACTAGGTGCTGCAAGTTGTTCTACACTTATATGACCTGTCAGTGTATAACAGTCTTTCTCTTATGCAGCTCCCATGAAGCATCACTGCTCAGGGTGCCACGACACACATTTTGGGAGCTGCCGATATGGGTGTTGTAGAAGTATAAACAACCCTTCATTTGGCAGAACCTTGTCTATCACAGTGTTCCCATAGTTTTTAAGCAACTCGCCTCTACCAACACCATGTCCTAAACAACACTTTTCTGCCTCTTGCAGTTGGAGGTCAACCTCTCCCTTGATAATTTCCCATAGATGTAAATGCTAGTAAATTCTTATGAATCATGTTGTAACAAAGTTAATCCATTTACAAACACTGTGGGCCTGAACCCGAGTTATATGCACACTGATATATTTTTTATATATATATATATATTTTTCAGTGCTATAGCAGTTCAATCAGGTTATTCAGAATCTGAATGTTTGCCTGGTGATTGTAAGGGGGCAATCATCATGCTACATGGCATTCTGGATGGGAGAAGCAGTGACTTCTCTAGCACTTGAGCATTACCAAATGGCAGGAAATATAGCATATATGAACGTAGCTCATCCAGGTTCAAATCAGCTCGCTGCGAGCTACGTTCCACTGGCTGTCCCACGATGCCATTCGAGCTTTCTGTAGTCATCGCAGGATGCCTTCATCCGATTGAAGTCCCATTGGAGGTCTGCTCATGCGCAGTGGCTCTCTTCTAGGACTTAGTTAAGATCAAGCCCTGGCATGAGAAGCACAGCGCATAAGCAGGCTCTTCATGTCAGGACCAGCACCTGCGGGCAGACGCATCTCCCGGGGAGGTAAGTATTTAACGCTATTTTGTGTTTTTTGTTTTAATTTGTGGGTTTTTTTCATGTCTTTTTAATTTGCTAAAAAAAAATTTTTTCCTAACAAATGTACTATTTGCAAAGGAAACTGCAGTTTTCCATGGCAATCCATGCTTTGTAAATAACATTAACTTCGTTTTCATGCCCATATTCACATGATTTTGTAAATAGAGCCCATAGAGACAGCTCCAATGTGAAGAAAACCCAAGATCTCTTAGCAGGATAGATTAATTTAGTGTACTGGGAAATTATAGAATCAATTGTACTTCTATAAATTTATAAGCAAATTGTTGGGGCCAGGCTAGAAACAGAGGTGAATGTGAGTAATAGTACTTGCTGCACACACAATTCTTTACACCTCTTACTCTTTTTGGTAAGTTTCCTTTTACCTGTTCACTCGTTTTCTTCAGTTTTTCCACCAAATGGATGTAGCTACTATCATTACACAAATCATTTTTTTTACTACTTTATTGTCTTTTCTGATCTAATGTTACCCTCCATGTGACATATTGTTTTTTTGTTTGGTTTGTTGTTTTTATTACTAGGGGACTGTTGTGTTAGATTCATCATATATGAGAACCAGAGCATCTCTGGGGAGAAAGAGGTGTCGAAAGACCCCTATACCAGGAGCTTGCACTTCTGAAGAGGAAGATCCTGAATACTGGATGTTTCGGGACTCCACAGGTGTGAAAACCCCATGATTTCTTTATTTTGCATAGGTCATTTCCACTGTTGCTTGTATCACCTTTCTTTTTATTTTAAAATACTACCAGCTGCTAATATTCTTAGATGTCACAATAGCTTTTCTTTTCTTTTAACAGCTACCTTCAATATTTCAGAGAGCCTATTCCACATTTGAAGTTATTGCCTTTGTTCTATAAAAAAAACACTTTATTGTGTGTAGCTAATGATGCAGCAGTTTTTTTCTGCTGTGTTTATTTTGTTAAATGTGTTTATCTTTTCGTAACACGTAATGTTAGTTTTTTGGGGGGTTTAATTCTCTCTATAGAACACTGTGAAAATCTTTTAATAATAACCACAAACCCTACAAGCCAAAAATACAGAACTAGTGATTTAACATTTTGCTTCAGGAAATGTTATTTTTGTACAATTTGACATGCTGAAAAACAGCTATTGGAAATTTCTCATTAAGATTAGACACTTGTTCTCTCTTATTCTTCTTTATATGTGTGTGGCTGTTTTCTAGAACCAAAATGTTGCCTAGAGAAAGATTCTGATGATGAAGGAAAAGAGCAGATATCCCCAGATATTACTCCAGAAAATTCACCCTTGGAAGGGAAGTCTCACGCCAAGAAGGGTGGGATATTTGGTGGCATAATCTCACCATCTATTCTAAAGGTAACTTGTAACAAACATGGAAATCAAAGTAATGGTGGTCTATGCCTTGCTGTTGTCTAAGGTGGGACATAATCAATCTCTTCCACATGCAAATGCAGATTTATTGAGGTTGGATTCCTCACCATCTGCAATGTTCCTAAAGAAAGAAACCCACAAATGCTTTAAGCCATTTGTTTAGGGCACTATGCTTGTAACTGTAAAATATTACTATAATTATATCTCCTTTTAAAACTTACAGACTTAGAGCAACATAACTGATAGAGTAGAGATAGAGTGACAGAAAAAATAGTACTGATGAATCTGTTAATATAAATCATGCAAGTAAATTGCAATTTGATGAGCGACACTGGACATATTTCATTGCTTTGCTTCTTACTTTATATGTGTAACTATACAGGCAACTGAAGCTGATGACCAGTAAACAGTAATCGGTTTAGTATCACCTTATATCTGTTTCATGCGATTAGTAATCCATAAAAACGGATTCCAATCTCCATATAACTGCAAAAATACATAAACAAAAAAGCCACCTTATGGTTGTTCCTTACTTCCAAAGGTGATATAAATAAAGTTAAAGGGCCAAATTTTTTAAGCCACGGAAAAGGTAAAGTGGAGTTGTTGCCCATAGCAACCAGATTATAGCACTCCTATTTCTATTACATACTAGAGAATGTCATCTACAATCTGACTGGTTGCTATGGGCAACATCTCTACTTTTCCTTTTCTGCAGTTAGGGATTAGGCACTACTATTAGATTGGTTGTTCAGGGTTATCATCTATCTATGATAACCTCGAACCACCAATTTAAAAGTAGTGTTATTTGTTTTCATTTCTATGCAGGATTCTGCAATTCTGTATGTGATGGGCGGTATCAGTGGTGAGAGTCACTCAGAGGGTCTAAAAAATATCAGTGAGTTAATTACTAATCTTGCTGAATATTTAGACCATTTTAAAATGATATATTTATTGGGAAGCAGGGGCTGTGCATGTGCAGAGATCGCTATACATAGATCTATATCCCCCATCCTGTCTCTCCAGCACCCAGCATCCCCATTATGTGTATCCAGCACCCAGTATCTCCATCATGTCTCTCCAGCACCCAGCATCCCCATTATGTGTATCCAGCACCCAGTGCCCCATCTTGTCTCTCCAGCACCCAGCATCCCCATTATGTGTATCCAGCACCAAGTATCCCCATCATGCGTATTTAGCACCCAGTATCCCCATCATGTGTATTCAGCACCCAGTATCCCCATCATGTCTGTCCAGCACCCAGCATTCCCATTATGTCTCTCCAGCACCCAGCATCCCCATCATGTCTCTCCAGCACCCAGTATTCCCATTTTAAACCCATTACAATTACTTACCTTTGAAGTCTTCTTTTTTTCCGGCTGCTGCCTCTCCTCCACGGCGGGCTCTGCTTTGAATGATGCTGATGTGACCTCAGGTCACTCCAGCGTCATTCAGTGAGGGGGAGGTGCTGTGCACTCTGCATCTGCCTGTCACACAGGCAGAGCAGAACTGAGTGGATGCCGCGGTTAGGCTCTGTAAGGCGCTCTCATCAGAGTGATGAGAGCACCTTATATTTTTTTACAGTGGCGTCCATCTCAGTGCTGCTGTGACGAACGGGGGGATGAGCGCCTATCCAGCATGGCGCCTGGATGCACCGCATCTCCCCGCGGAGCGGTTCGTGCTGGCCCTGCCAGCAACCATCAAACTTACCTACCTGAGTTATGGCATAAACCATTATGACCCCAGAGACTACCCCCTTTGTGTTTGCAATTTATTTATAGTATTGCAGTAATTTAATATAGAATAAGTAAGTATCTTGCCTGTGGAAGCAGATGTATAAGACTGAGGGCCAGATTTACTAAGCTGCGGGTTTGGAAAAGTGGAGATTTTGCCCATAACAATCAGATTCTAGCTCTCACTTTCCTATTACATGCTGGAGAATGTCAGCTAGAATCTGATTTGTTGCTATAAGCAACATCTCAACTTTTACAAACCCCTGAGGGGCAGTTATAATTCTCCCCATCAGTTTGATCTAGTTTTAACTGGAACTGAAGTGGAATGGTGGCTGGTTAAAGCAAGAATAGCCTTTTAAATAATAATAGTGGCCATTATTGGGTATAACATGTACAGCACAAATGAAACAATTTCAGAAAATCAATAAATTGATTGTTATAGGTTCAGAGAATTCTTTGTGTTCTGTGTATTATGTGGCCTTAGAAGAGAAAGGACAGCAATAATGATATTCTTGTCATTTTTAGTTCGTGGATAGCCATGAAAAAGCAGAAAGAATTACTTTTAGCTTCTCAAATCATTGCATTGCTTGCTTGATCATTGCATTGCTTAACAATAATCTTCTAAACTGTGAGTTAAACTTATCACATTAGATATTAATATTTGAGCACTGCTGGACTTTGTACGAAATAACTATACATCTGCACTTACTATAACCAAGTGCAGGACTTTCTTAGCAAGTCTGATAACAAATCACCAAACAAATGTCGGACAAAAGTACTTTCTTAAACAGAAACTATTATTACTATGAACTTATATCAGATGAGTGTCCACCCTGTTTGTCATGAACTACTTAGCAATCTCTTCAACCTTCTCAGAATTGTTTGTAATTAGTATTTTATTAGAGCCACAAAATCAGTATACATCATGACATCACATATTCACAACGTACATTAATTGACTAGAATAACAAGTAAGCGATAACGAAGCTTGGACACAGGATTTATTAAGGGACGACAGTTGAGGAAGTCCTTATATTTATCTGGTGCCTGGAATTCCAGCCAGTAAAACCAAGTGTCCCTGAATTTTTTTGTATCTCTGCCATGGGTCAGAAGTGAAGTTGTCCATTTCCATATGGAAATTTACTCTAGAGAGCCATTCCTGTATGGTGGGAGGATTGAGGGATTTCCAATACAAAGGTACTTTGGCTGCATTACTGAGGTGGCATAGTAGAGAGTGCTTGTTCTGTGAGAGAGAACAGAAAGGTTAAACAGCCAGAACATGGGACTGTTGATTTCGCCAGTAAGGTCTAATTAGGAGACAGTTGCACAAAATATGTAGGGAGTCCCCCGGTCCCTGTTGACATCAGTTGGGGTAATTTGGAATCATTTAGTGCAGGATATTAGGACCCCTGTACCATCTAGAGGGGAGCTTATATAAGGTCTCTAGAACTGATATACTGATGGAGCTAAGCTTAGTGCTCTGAAAGATTTTGATCTATTCCAAGTGTCTTTAATGGCGTCCTCCAAATCCCTTTCCTAGGCTTTGGTATAGCTAGGCAAATGCAGCTACAAGTCATCCAATATCAAGCGGCTCTGCAACCTAACCCTAAGTCTCCCTTCCCCATAGCCTGACCTTAACCCCCCCACTTACCCGCAGCCTAACTCTAGGTCTCTTTTCCCCACAGCCTGACCCTAACCCTCCCTTCCCCAGAGCTTAACCCTAACCCTCCCCCTAAGCCTTAAAGCCTTCATTTTCAGAAACTCCACCACCGGAGAGGTGAGTAGCACTCTCCGCTGGTCCGGTGGTGGCGCTTCTGAAAATGAATGCGTGAGTATGCCGATTGCATACTCACGCATTCATAAAAAAAATAATAATAAATAAAATGGCCTGATCTAGCAGCTGTCTGGAGCAAACGTTTTTTCCAACCATAACCGAATTGTCCCAGGGTCAAGTCCAAGTGGAAAGCTGCTGTTGGCATGAAAGGATGTAAGTGGCGACAATTTTGTGGAGATGTTGCTGTTAAATCGATATTTCTTCCAGCATAAGAGGATAGGAGTGACAGTGGGGTGTGGGATCAGGGAAGGTTGCAACACCCAAAGTAATAGGGCTATAGGAAAACCAACATGGAACTCCTCTATTTGGATCCATTGTTGAGATGCAATCCCCCTGGTCCAGTTTGTAGAGTGGCTTTGTAGTAACCAAGAAAATGGGGTAGTTGAAGATCCCCCTATCTTTTTGTCTTGTCAATACATCTAGTTTCAAGCGGGGATGGCACCCATTCCTAACGAAGCCACCTACTATATTTAAAACCAACTTTGAGGAATAGTTATAGGGTGGGCCCTGCATAAAGTATAGTATCTTAGGATGTTGTTTAATTTTTATTATATTTAGCCTTCTAATCCAAGGGGTAGATCCAGAAGTACGTACGTCAGTGAATTTACGCAAGCAATTTATGTAAATTCACTGACAGGGAACATCTGCGTATATGTGTGCAGCAGATGTTCCCTTAGCGTAAGTACTATCATACGTAACAAAGTTACGTATAACAGTACTTACGGGGAAGGGGCAGACCCTTCCATTGCGATGGCCCAATCCCCACCATATAGGAGGGGATAGCCATTTATATGAAGTCTACAGGGCGGGGGAAGCCTAGTTGTAATATTTAAGGTAGGAATCTGGACACGTAAGTGTCCAGATTTACTACCGAGAGTAGGCAGTGCAGGGGGCGTGCACACCCCACTACACAATCGTACTTACAGACCCATGCACACACGTAATGCATGTGTGGGTCTGGATCTGCCCCCAAGAGAAGTTAAGGTGAGACCAGCTACAAAGTTCTGCCTTTAGATTAGCCAATAATGGGATGAAATTGGTGTCAATTTTCAGGGACTCATCCCAAGTTAGAGTGATCCCTAATAGGGGTGTCAGGAGAAGGGGAGTGCGTTTTTCAGGTTTTCTACCATATCAGGTGAGGTGTTGAGATTGAGAGCAGTTGACTATGAAAAGTTAGTTTTGAAATTTGAAAGGGCTCCAAATCTTTGAAATTTCTGTGCAATACTTGGGAGTGATATTATTATTATTATTAATAACGCTTATTTATATAGTGCCACAAATTGTACGCAGCGCTTTACAGAACTTTACACATTCACATCAGTGCCTGCCCCAACTTACCAGTATATATTTTGGCATGCGGAAGGAAACCCACCCAGACATGGGGAGAACATACAAGCTCCACACAGATTAGGCCTAGTCCGGGATACAAACTCATGACCTCAGCACTGTGAGGTACAAGTGCTACTCACTGAGCCATCGGGCTGCACAAGTACAAGGGAATTTGTGAGAGGCGCTTGGATGTCGTCCAAACATTGCCAATATATGCTTATTTGGACTGACTAATGCCTGAATTATCTGAGTTGGTCCTGATGGAGCACACAAGCACTTCAACACATAAAACAAATATTACGGGGGATAGTCCTGCCTGGTGCTATTGGGATCAATATAATGCCAGTATCCTTTGGAGACATACAGGGCCCAAATATAAATGAGTTAGAACCCCTGTCATGAAGTTCCAGTCAACTCTGTTTAAGGACTTTTTCGGCATCTGTCAACAGGAGGACAGCTGGGGTGCCCAACTATGTTATATGGTGGATGAGGTCCAGCACCTTGATGGTGTTGTCCCTCGCTTCCCTCCCCTCAACGAAGCACACATGATCAAAATGTACAATACCAGGTAGCAAGCCTTTCAGTCTGTTTTCCAGCAATTTTGCAAAGAGTTTAAGGTCCACGTTGAGGAGAAAGATGAGGCGGTAGCACAGGCATTTGGCAGGATCTTTCCCCTCTTTCAGTATAAGAGTGATTTGAGTCTCCAGGGATTGATGTGAAAAAGGGGTGTCAGTCGGCCATGAGAACGGCCCTTTTTAGACCGTTTACACTCAGGGAGACAATGTGCAATTTGTCAGCCATACTCCCAAGCAGAGAGGGAAAGCTTTTGAAGTAGGAGCAGTTGGCTAGGGGATGTAGTGGGTGAGCCTTTCTGGAGAAGAGGAGGATTTGACGGGAAATAGGGGGTCTTTTCTATTATCATCTCCTATTGGGTGAAGGGGGAGGAGGGTTTATAAACATAGGGAGACTGGACTCCACCCAAGGGAGAGAAGGACAATGGTTTGGTTGGTGGAGAATCTGTTGGCATCAGGGGAGCAGAGTCAGAATCTATTTGTTTTGTTTATGATGGAAGGGCATAAGTAAGGCAGGGGAAAGTAACAGGGGCTATGGAAGGGGGGGGGATAGCCTACGACTAATGATGTCAGAGTTCATAGTGCAGTGCCATATGGGGAGGGAGATATAGTGGGAAAGGTGCATAGTAGTAAAAGGAAAACCTACCATTACGCACCCCATTCATATTAGAGTATGTCTATAGGGAGGGACCATGGGGTGTTCTAATAGGAGGAAAAACCTCCCGCTCCTATCGCAATCCGGGCTTTGACTTAGGGACTATGGCAGAAATAGGAGTGAGTGGGGTGGGTAGGGTTTAACAGGTGGGCTGCCTATATGCATAATATTATGAGAAACATGATAAACAGAGCAATTTCTAACATAATAACTATCCCATCTAACCGGGTTATTCAAATCTATGTCAAATGACATTAATACTGGACAACAGTGGTATTTCTAACTAGAGAAAAGTAAGCCTGTGGGTTAAGTGAGGCATAAGTGTATACAGGCAATCTCCTAATTGCCTCTGTTACATTGCCTCAGGTTACTAATTAGAACTAAGGCAAGAAGGTGATATCGGTGTATGGTGACAATAGCAATAGTTGACAAGATAGGAACTGTCCTTGCATATGAAATACAGTCCTAAACAGGTATAAACCTAATGTATATAGTCTAACTAGCTCAAAGACCTAAGGTTACGAAAAAACATAAGGAGAGCACTCTTATCTGTCCTGCATGTTGTTGCTTGCGAAGAGTTGTTTATCAAGTTGAAGTTAAAGTACAGTAAGAACATTTCCGTCCAGGCTGTGGTGTAATCACCAGGTTAGCCAGTGTCTTCCTTAAAAATGTAGTGGGGAGAAAATGTCAGACTTCAGGTAGGAGACTGTTAACCAGAATTGTCAGGCCGAAAACCTCCCATCCACTAATCTGAAAACTAAGAGAATATTACGACTCCCACCATAGATTTTAGTAAATAATAAATAATATATTCATATTAACCTAGGGAAACCTGGTGGTAACCGATTTTGATGACAGTGAAATGTAAAAACTAAATAACTTCATTAACAGAATTCAGTAACCTGTCTATACACTACATTAGATGTAGAAATTCTAACAATAAAAAACAATGGACCGGATCCAGACCTCTGTGCATTTACCATGAACATGGAGGTCCACATGGAAGAGGGGAGTGAATTTCCCTGTCACTTCCCTCTCTTATAAGGGCTTTACATGACTTAATCTGCCATAAGGTGGAAAGGCGGTCCGCTGTCAACTGATTCGCACATAAGGCTTAAAACCCGCCCCTACTGTAAAATTTCAATGCTTATACCCACCCACCTTACAGAGTTTACAAAGTTACATTGCTGAGTATGATCAACTTATGTTTTAAAAGATGCACAAATAAATTTGATTGTTGCACTGGAGTTGCAAAAATGCAAATTTGGAAATATCTACCAACGGTGCTATTAAAGGTTCTTATATTAAACAGACCTCAAGAAGAACAATGACTGATACACAATCAGTCAGAATAGAACCCTTATGAATGCATACCTCAAGTCCGTAGCATAGTTAAAAATTAACTTTTATTATAGATTCTAATAAATAATGATGCATAACGAAATATAAAATCACATAGAGCTGTCCACAGATGGTACACTGTTGTATTGATAATTCAATGTTTATAGTAATAACACACAACAATAGAAAATTCAATAGTTAATGGTATAATAACAAAGTGAGTGAGAAGCAGGGTTACTTATCAAGTTCATGGGTCATCAAGGGGAGGTTGCAGGTGAGACAAGAACAGCCCAATGCTAACTGAGGCAAAGTCTGTCCCTAAATCAACGGCTAGCGGCCTCACAGCCAGCGCTTCCCCCGTTCCGAGTACGTATACTATCCCTGCACTTACTACACGTGGGGCTGTGTGATGTACAGGTCTCAGTAGCGGCGTCCCTGTGCACAAGGGAGCCGCACCATCATAGCTCTTGACGCGCGTTTCATGTTGTTCCTTTTTCAAAAGATAAGATGCAATTTGTTATTATACCATTAACTATTGAATTTTCGATCACTGTGTGTTATTACTATATACATTGAATTATCAATACAACAGTGTACCATCTGTGGACAGCTCTATGTGATTTTATATTTGGTTATGCATCATTATTTATTAGAATATATAATAAAAGTTAGTTTTTAACTATGCTACGGACTTGAGGTGTGCATCCATAAGGGTTTTAAAAGATGCTAAAGCTGTCTATGTGAAAACACTGGTACTGGCAACCCCAGGCCAACCTACTGAAGGGTTTTTTCTTGACTCTTGTTTATTGTCATGGCAAATGCAATATAATTACGGGTAATTAGCGTTGTATTAGCAAGAAAGAGAAAGAAGTGTAACTTGCTTGTAGATCAATGCTTGGCAATAAAATTAATTGTCCTTCAGCCTCCCCAGTTAAAACCATTAGATCTAATGTCTTGGGATGCATATGGATCTTTTGAAGCCTTGTTCTGTTAACTAAACCTTTGCTAGTTTTCTTATTTCTGATCAACATAACAATAGCACCTACTTTTGCAATAAGTTCATGTGGATAGCAAGATGACTCGACTGCATCGGCTAAAACTAATGAATCAGCACTAAGATAAGTTCCCGGAAGGTGGGAAATAAATTTATCTTCCCCTAATAACTGTTATTAGGGGGAGGAAAAGGAGGATATATATGGGGAGATTGCTGGAATATATTAAAATAGCAGTTCTGTGTAAAAAATAAAAATAAAATAAAAAAACAATAAAAAAACACCAATTAAAAATTAAACAATATAATAGGCTTAAAAACTAACCCGACCGAAGACGCGTCTGCCCGCAGGTGCCAGTCCTGACATGAAGAGTCTGCTCATGCGCAGTGCTTCTCATGCCGGGGCTTCATTTTTACAAAGTCCCAGCAGAGAGCCACTGCATATGTGCAGGCCTTCCAATTAGCCAAAGAAAGCCCACGATGACTACAGAAAGCTTGAATGTCGTCGCGGGACAGCCAGTGGAGGGTACGTTTTTGTAAATAATATGAATGCAACTCCCAGGCTTGCAGCGAGCTAATTTGAACCTGGATGAGCTACGTTCATTTGGGTAAGTAAATAGAGCCCTAAGTCAGGATGCATATTTGGTTGTTGGTAGGGTTTCAGCTGAAATAGGATCTTTGTTCATTTTGTATTGCACATGAATGTTATGAACCGTGTTGGTTTTCCTTATACACTCTGATAGTGTTGCATCTAATTGATGAAATATGAACAGATGAAATATGAGTCCCCTGCAATCAACATGGTTTAGTCCAGGAGTGACTTTCCTGTCTTAGGACATGATTCACACTTAAGAAGGCTTTAGGTTCTTAATTATATGCAACTAGTAGCAAGCTGACTTCCCAGACGCACCCTCGGTTTTCAGCTTCTTGAATGACTTACGAATGCCATAGGGCATGCGTGCTAGAGGGGGCACTCAGAGCCCTCTCTGTGGGCATGTGTGCCTGAGGACATTTTTCACTAGAGATGTGCAGGCTCGGTTTTTTAAAAACCAAGCCTGCCCGATCCTCAGGTATCCAGCTCGGCTTGGTATTCTCCTGCTCTGTCGGACGCGACGATGACATCATTGTCGTGTTGTCGGATCTCGCAGTGTTTGGTTCACAGAGAGCAATGCCGCCGCGGAAAAGGAATGTGGAGGAAGGAATGAGGGACATAACAAAAGTAAGTAAAGGGATTAAAGTAAAAGGGGAGTTGGAAAGAAAAGATTGGAGCACTAAGGAGCTAGAGATATGATGGGAATACTGGGGGGGGCTGAAGACATGATAGGAATACTGGGGGGGGAATCTGGAGACATGACGGGAATACTGGGGGGGTCTGGAGACATGAT
This sequence comes from Limnodynastes dumerilii, assembly GCA_011038615.1. Lineage (NCBI taxonomy): Eukaryota > Metazoa > Chordata > Amphibia > Anura > Limnodynastidae > Limnodynastes > Limnodynastes dumerilii. The sequence continues at coordinate 325,532 of WWET01001657.1, forward strand.
TGGGTTACTGAGGGCAGCTAGAGACATGATGCGAATACTGGGGGGAGCTGGAGACATGATGAGAATACTGGGGGGAGCTGGAGACATGATGGGGTTGCTGAGGGGAGCTGGAGACATGATGGGAGCACTGAGGAGATTGGAGACATGATGGAAATACTGGGGGAGCTGGAGACATGATGAGAGCACTGAGGACACTGGAGACATGATGGGATTACTGAGGGGAAATAGAGACATATGATGGGGTTACTAGGAAGAGCTGGAGACATGATGGGAGCACTGAGGAGCTGGACACATGATGGGAATACTGGAAAAGCAGGAGACATATGATGGGGTTACTGGGGGATTGGAGACATTTGATGGGGGATACTGGGGGGCTGGAGACATATGATGGGGTTACTAGGGGGCTGGAGATATCTGATGGGGGATACTGGAGGGCTGGAGACATATGATGGGGATATTGGGGGGCTGGCCACTGGAGACATATGATGGGAATACTGGGGAGGCTGAAGACATATGATTGGAATACTGGGGAGCTAAAGACATATAATGGGGGATACTGGGGAGATGGAACATATGATGGGGGATACTGGGGAGATGGAGAGATATGATGGAGATATAGGGGGGCTGGAGACATATGATGGGGTATACTGGGGGGCTGGAGACATAAGATGGGGATACTGGGGGGCTGGAGACATATGATGGGGGATACAGACCCCCTAAAGCTCTGTTATTGTGTTTTTCTTTTAAGACAAAAGATGTTACTGTATGAGTTGTTTTTTCTAAACTAAAATCTCAGTATTCAGGTTAAATTTCCAAGTTGGCATTTTGCGATAAATAAGTGGGTTTCTAAAAGGTTCGCCATCACTGTCATAGGGCTACCTTGGGCCTGATTCAGACTTAAGAAATTTCTTTAAATAGGAACTTAAACTCACTCCTGGGCAAAACCATGTTGTTTTCGGGGGGAGTCAAGTTAATTATATTCTTTGCATGCAGGAATACATCTTTGAATTGCTTACTGCACACAGATACTGACCAGCTTTACTATCACACTGTTATTTAGACTTGGGATAGGAAATATCACCTCTCAACACTAGTGCTAGATGAAATATGACTCTCCCTGCAATTAACATGGTTTAGCCCAGGAGTGACTTTAAGTTCTGATTTTAAGAATTTTCTTAAGTCTGAATCAGGCCCCTTATCCTTAGGTTCTTAGTTGTATGCGTCGGGCGGCTAATAAAGAGCGTTTCTGCCTAACCACACCCAGATTTCCTAATTTAAATGCCTCCCTCCACCCAATCTTCTTATCTTCGTTATTTTTCCCAACATGTCCCTTCCTTTTAAGTCACTACGAACGTTGATGAAATAGGTTCGTAATGGTCATTCAGAGCAGTCTTGTTCTTAAGTCTTACATAAATTGTGTATGTTAGGTTACTACACCCAGTGTATCCCTTCCTATACGCACCTATAAAGCTGCAGATTCTTAAGTGTGAATCGTTATTTTCAAACTCCTTCTTAAATCTGAATCAGGCCCAATGAGGGTAATTTGAGGTTGTTTGTCATAAACAGTTCTGATAATTTGGAGGCAACATAACCTTTCCATTATGACAGCTCTCTGAAAAATGGCTGTTCAGCTCCTCTACCAAGTAGTGTAGGGCAACACAGTTCAGACATTGTGCGCCGTATGCAGAGCTCCGGCCGCATTGCATTTGCGGGCGGAGTTTTCAGAAAAGTGCTACTGCACATGCGCAGTAATTTTGTAACGTAATCTACGTTACTTCTTGCAATGTAGATTGCGTATATGCGGTCTTAAAGTAACGTAGACTACGTTACAAAATTACTGCGCATGCGTAGTAGCACTTTTCTGAAAATGCTATGCGGCCGGAGCTCTGCATACGGCCCAGTATATCCATTGTTCCCAAAGGATAGCATGGGGGCGAATACATCATGTCCAATGTAAGCAGCGTGTCTGTTGATTTTGTTATACGCTGGTTGTGACAATAATATTCTAGGGCCTGATCTAGATTTGCGTTTGACACCTGAGATCCGCAAGCTGCTTGCAGAAATCAGGTGATTTTCTGACACTGCGCATACCAGATGTTCCCTTCACTGTAAGATCTTTGAACAGTGCACTCTGGGTGACCTGTAAGAGTTCCACCATGTTGATGGCCTCATTTTTGGTGTTAACAAAGTAAGGAGAAAGGAATAATGAAATAGTACAGCAGTCAGTTATTGAGGTCCCTGCAAGACACGCTGATATATGTTTCACAATTTCCAGATCACCCAACAGGTCACATGTCAGGTCATCCAGCAGGGCTTCAGATAACTGTCACAGTTCCAGACCCCCAGCAGGTCACAGCAGGTCCATTACCAACTGTCACATTTTACAAGGATAATGCTGTGTAAATGGCGGGCAGACTATGCAACCGATTACAACGCTAATATTTTAATGCAAATCTATGGACCAAAACATTTAGCTCAGACAACAGCATCATAGAAATAAGTTGCTCAGAAAAGTCATACTTATGCTATTAATATATAGATTGTATGTGTCTATATTTCTTTGCTGATGAATGATTTATTTGGATTTAAAATGTTTTTCCCCTGAAGTCCTAGTCACGTTTCCTAACCAATATAATTATGTAACAGGGTCGCTTGAAAGGTCGCAATAAAGCCACCGATGTGGAAACTGCTACACCAGATTCAGAGGAGGTAAAATCGCCTGAAAAAGAAAAAGCAGATTCTCCAAGGTAATGTAAATCATAGCTTTCCAATGTGGACAGCAAATTTGAATACTGTATAACTATTACTATGAATTTGTTTGCTCTAGGGGAATATGATCCATACGCTAATGAAATCTCTCATTCTTCATAATACACCACCCCTTGTACTATACCACTGTGCAAGTTCCACCTTTTTATTTACTGTTATACATAGAAACATAGAAAGTGACGGCAGATAAGAGCCACATGGCCCATCTAGTCTGCCCATTTGTTTATTGAAAACTATACTGACCCTAGACCCTATTTACCCTCAATTTGGTTTACAATTTAGGATACCCTTATATTTATCCCAAGCATGTTTAAATTGTTCTACTGTATTGGCCTCAACCACCTCAGATGGGAGAATATTCCATTTATCTATCACCCTTTCAGTGAAGTAATTTTTCTGCACATTTCCTTTGAATCTACCACCCTCCAATTTGTGTCCATGCCCTCGTGTTCTATTACACTTTTTCTTTTGAAAAATGGTACCCTCCTCTAGCTGGTCACAAGCCTTGATGTATTTGAAAGCTGCTATCATGTCCCCCCTCTCCTTTCTCTGCTCCAAGCTATACATGTTTAGTTCCTCTAGCCTTTCTTGGTATGATTTGTTACAAAGGCCATGGACCATTTTAGTTGCTCTTCTTTGCACAGTCTCTAATGTATTTATGTCTTTCTGGAGATGAGATATTGCGAATTGAACACAGTATTCTAGGTGAGGTCGTACCAATGATTTATAAAGGGGCATCACTACTTCTCTCTTTCTGCTACTAATTCCTCTCCCTATGCAACCAAGCATCTGACCTGACTTTCTCATTGCTTTGTTACATTGATTGGCTACCTTTAAGTCACTGGAAATAATGACTCCTAGATCCCTTTCCTCCTCGGTAGATTCTAATGTAATGCCATTAAGGAAATATTGAGCCTTTGGGTTTTTATGTCCTAAGTGCATGATTTTGCATTTTTTGCCATTAAACTGCAGCTGCCACACTCTTGACCATTCCTCCAGTCTACCTAGACTACCCCTTATTTTCTGTAACTCACCTGGCGTGTCTACCCGGTTACATATCTTGGTGTCATCTGCAAAAAGGCATATTTTCCCCTCAATACCACAGACAATATCACCTATAAAGATATTAAATAGCACTGATCCAAGAACAGAACCCTGGGGTACTCCACTGGTTACCTTACCATCCCCAGAAGAGATTCCATTTACTACAACCCTTTGTTGTCTATCCTGTAACCAAGATTGTATTGCCTGGCGTAGCTGCATAAACGCCCAATCCTGGATTGGGCGTCCGTAGCTTCAGCGTAGTAACGCTGGAGGGGGCATCCCCCAGCGTTACTACACGGAAGTTATGGCAGGTTGGTGGGGGGAGGGAGGGTAATGAGGCTGGAAGTCCCAACGTATTAAAACTCGCTTACGTTGGCTGAAGTTAGGATAGCCTTCAGCCGTCATCAGTGACTGTTTATACACTGGGGCAAGGTGGAGTGTCAGGGGAGGGAAGCGATGATACGCTGAGCGTTTAACCAGTCAGCGTGCCATCGTAGGTCTGGATACAGCCCCTTGTGTGCATAAGTGACCTAACATTATTAGGTCTGAATCCTGACCCCTGTCTTTTTCTCACTGTGGGAATGAGCTTCAATACATGATAATCCAATGTTTGCAATGTGATTCCCTGCTCCTTTTTCATGTATAAAACTCCAACTTTGGACTATACAGTAAGAGTATCCTGGAGATGCTCTAGCCTGGCCAGGCAAATTATTGGACCTGATACAGAAATCTGTGCAACTTCCTTCACTGAGCTTCTACCATACAGGTAGATCCACACTCCCATTACAATATAACTTTAAACACAAAGAGTAGAGGAAGAGTGCACTGCAATGTCTAAAAATTTCTTATATATCTAAATATAAGTGATGAAGCTTGGGTCCTATACATCAGCCATACCGGTAGGTAATGTGCAGTCTGAAGGTTCACCAAGCATGCAGATCTTATAGCTAATTAAGTATATATAATAAATACTTAAAAGAAAATATCATATAAGAAACCATGTAGGATGTGTATGCTAAAATCCATAAACAAATAAATAAATAAACTAATAATTAATGGGCATTAAATTCTTATGGAATTCATATAATTAAAAAGTCCAATAATGACATTAAGAAAGTCCAATAAAAAGTTCAATAAGGCTCAGCCCCTCTAATTCCTTTGATGTATCGATACTTCACTCCCCCTTATTGATGAACAAGTCTCCTCAAAGAAAAGAAATAGTAACAATAAAAATTAACATATTTATTGGTATCACATTAGATAAAAGATGCATAAAAAAAAATATATATATAATAAATAGACACTAGGGCAATCTTTTTTGCTTTCACTGTAGTTGCTACCTCTTTTGTAAACCACATTGGCTTTCTTTTTCTGGGGTTTTTTCTAACCATTCTTATAGAAAGTTCTGTTGCTGTTAAAAATGCATTTTTTTTTAATTTCCCCACTGCTCCTGTACTCACTTGCACATTTCCCCATTTCCACAAAAAATTATAAATTGTTATAAATTATAAAATGTTATAAATATAGGACCTGTTCCTGAACCAATAAGCTGACTTATATGCACAATGTAGTCAACTCTGAATTATATTGCGCGTTCGCAGTACCTATACTTCGAGGATAAAATGCATCTGCCGATGCTGCGTTTCACATGGGAATCAGCTTCTGCATGAATATGCATGGTGGTTGTGGATTTAAATCATAAATTAATTGGTTTAGCCCTTACTTACTATCCTGTGTTCCGCACGCACAGAGTTGTGTGGAATACTTAATGTAGGGTCCTCCGTCTTGTGGTTTGTTTGTTTTTGGTTTCCATGCTGGGCTACGTACGAAATTTGATTTTAGATCAGGATCAGTCCCATATTTTCTAGTACCTACATAAAATGAAACAATCCAAAAATATTATACTTTTTAAAGATAACAAGGCATCTGCAGTGAAGCAACAACCATCAGGTATTGTTAATTTACTGCTAATTGGCGGTCAAATAAAAACACTCTGCACTGACAGTTAACAGCAATGACGTACCACTGGTACTGCCTGGCAGAGTTTAATTACCAATTCATAAGTTGAATATGAAGTGAAAGCTTGAGAAATCATTAATTATCTTTAATGCCAAGTGGGCCCGCATCGACTGTCTAGGCCTGGGCTTATCTTAATGTGGCAATGTGACCCCCCCTCGAGACATTCTAGTATGGTATAATGTTTATTATATTTAATATATAAATGTGACTAAAACTCTTTTATTAACACGTCACTATGTTTTACAACTGCACAAAAAAATTCTTATGTATCCCCTTTGAAATCAGATCTATATTTGGAATGAATTGGTTTATTAATTGTTTAATTTCTTTACGGTAATTTCACATCTATACATAACATGATATACTTGCTTATTAGTCCAAATTACTAATCAGCAAATGAGTTAAAAAATGCCTTCCACAATTAGAAAAGCTTTTCTGAAATCTTTGCATGCTTTGCATAGTTTGCCACAATATGAATTATTGCTTGTCAGAAATATTTATGTACATATAGATTTATGGTCTCAATTCTCCTGTTATATCAGTATTTATTTTGTTGTTGTCTATTTCAGTCATTCTCTCAAATGGTTATATGCACTGAAGAAAAAGAAGAAAAAGCAATCAAAGTGACCACAGTCTGTGTAGACAACTGAGCACAAATGTATATAGTACATTGGGTTCTCTCTTGCTCATTGCAAAACTATTTGCATTACATACTTACTTCAATTTGAAAATGTTCACCACTTCCTTGTGTCTGTCTTGTACTTTAATATATGTCAATATATTCTAAATTGCCACAGTTATGTATAATTCCACCAGTGTACATTAATTACATGTTTTAGAAATACCCCAAAATCTGGTTGTGTATACTTTTGTATTTACCAACATAAGCTGTTATTTTTAGTTTATTTCAAAGGCTTCAAGTAGTCCTAAGGGCTGATTCTATTCCCCACGCCTCTTAGATTCTGCATATATCACCTAATTATATTAACATTCAGCATGTGGTGTGTGATGTTGTACCAATTTTAAAGACCTTTTTTTCATGAAAAAAATTGTGAAAAGAATGAATTAAATACCCCTCCTTCAAGAAACACTTAATAAATCTGCTAATACACCCCAGTGTTTGTGCACTACAGTGCCAGGAAGTCCAGGCTGCCATTAACCTCTTGAACATGTACATTGGACATCAGCTTTCTGTGACACAATAGCGTGTAAAGCTTTTTATTACTATAGACGTATATACTGATTTAAAAAAAAAATAAAAAAAATAAAATTACATTGAAATGAATGGTAAGCCGATCTTCTCTGAGGTTTAATTTAAACTGGAGCTCAACATTGTGGTGATGTTTACAACATCACTGTGATGTTTACAACATCACTGTGATGTCAACTATTAAATAGCTCTTTAGTGCGATTTTAGTAATTTAATACATGATATTAATACATGCACGATGTGTAACTTTGGTAAGATAAGATCGCAGGAAAGGAAAAGTATCATTAAACACCAAATATACATAGGTCGTTATGCAGTGGGAATTATTGAATAACTCTACCCCACAGTTCACCAAATAGCCTGTGGCGCAATGGATGATGATGCAGAGTGGCCATTTATAGTGTGTAATTAACTTTTCTGCAGGAATTTCTGTGTGTATGGAAGGCACAGACGTGGAAGTGCCTGACCCTGTCCATACTGTACAATTACATGCCTACAATGCGTTTACTCAAACATACAGAGGGTTGTCACACCCTAACATATGGATCGCTGAACATACCAAATTGCGCAATATCTGCACACACAGACGTTATTTTATGGGGGGCATGAATCAGAACTCTGTGTACTGTAATGTAAGACCCCTCCCAGTAGCAACGGCAACCTGCCCCACTGACGGAAACCTGTTGTATGAAAAAAAGAAATGCTAAATTCCACGATCCAATCAGAGCCTGCACAGAATGTAAAAGTGGATGGTTTAGGATGTGAGTGGTCAGAGAAGTTTGGATCTATTCTATTGTTCTTAAAATGAAATTAAATATTAAAGATGTAACGTTAAAAACATGCAACACACACGTTTGTTTCATGTGTAGGTTTTGTAGCATTGTTAAAACAATAACAATTCACATTATTTACTAATATATATTTTTGTTGTTGTGCCTTAATGAGCATTGAAAGGACTTTCATTAAAACAAATGCAAGTGCTCAGACATGTGTATTTAATCACTGGCACAGATTGGATAAAAAATAGACAACTGACTGAGCGTGTTGAATGTTGAATGTAGCCAATGAGTGTTGTAGCCAATCAGTGTTCAGTGCCTTCTTTCTATGAGTAAACACTAGTACTTAGACTAGGACCCTTGATGATTCCAGTTATGAAAGTGATATGCATGCAAGTTAACTGACTACAGTGGAATAGCCACTTATATCCCTATGCAGAGTGGTTGGTCGCAAGTAGGCATAAGGGTCAGCATTAAATTTCTCAGTTGGGATACATGCAGCCTCTGGATCAGACCCAAATGATAATAATCAGCTAAGGTAGTCTGACTCTTTAAATCACATGATATATATATATATATATATATATATATATATATATATTTGGTAATTACAATAACTAACCATGTCTATTATGTTATGTAAGATTTCTGCTTTGTTTTTAGTATGTGGGAGAAACCCATATGGAATATAAACATTGAAATCAGTTGGTGAATGAATGAATGATAAAGCATTATTAATGTTATCAGTATGGTGGGACAAAACATTGTAAAATTGTAAAAGCAATTTTTAAAAGCAAAAAGTAAAAATATGGGACCTGATTCACAGATACAATTTTGCCTGATTTTGCGTGCGTATTTTTAGGATCGGAGTAACTGCGCATGCATAGTAACTTTTTCCACGCAAGTTACGTAGGATTTAGGCATGGAAGTCCATTAGACACGGATTACTGAATAGCACTAGTGACATACGTACGGAGGGGTGTGATTGTCTTTCGAACGTGCTAAGTTATGGGAAAGTGGGCAGGGAGGCATTTAAATGAGCTTCTGAGGGCGCGGTTAGTAACGTACGCACGTACCTAAGTAACTTACGCACATAACTACACACTTAGCATTAAGGTTGCCCTATAGAGTCACCAAAAACCCGTCCGTGTGAAGGGAGTGTCATGGGTGTTGCCTTGCCATGTACTTGCGTATATTTGCATACTTTATACACACACATCTGTGAATCTGGTCCATGATTACATATTCATACGCTAAGCTTCAAATGTTTAATGGTCTTTTCTGCTTAAAATAATATTTTTTTGAATAGTAGCATTGCAAGACATTGCACCTTATCAACGTTTTTCTTTTTAAGGAAGCTTTGGGCGTAGTGAAAAATGAGCACTATTTTGTTGATAATAAAACAAGTACAAGCACAATATATATTATCACTATGTAATCAATTACTCTTTTTAGACAATGGGGGGAATGCCTGAAACATTTAATGTATATTTTACTTTAATGTTGTCTATAAATTATCATAAAAATTATATTGCACCTTGATTAACTTTTGATTTCAAAAGCTGATGTAAGCAGTGATTTTTTAGCCCTTATTTTGTTATCAAATAAATAAGTATGAAGCAAATGATGATGTCCATTATTTTTTCACCATTGTCTTATGTTCAATGTGTTCTGGAGGGATACATCCTCTTCTTCAGTTAATCTTTAGTTATAACACTCCTCTTACTTAATGGGGGTTGGTTCACCGGTAGGATCTGTTGATTTTCAACACATTATATTCCGGCAGTGCAGCACCAACAGCAGTCACTTTTTAACTGCTGCAAAGAATACTACGTGAAGCCCGCGACAAGTGAAGATGTGACAGCAGTTAAGATTTTCCCCTAAATCTGACCCTACCTTCCCCTTCTATTAGCTTAATCTTAATCCTCCATCTCCAGCAGCCTAATCCTAACCTTCCCTCTTTATTAGCCTAACCTAAACCCTCCAAGTCCTGCAGCCTAATCCTAACCTTCCATGTCCTGCAGTCTAACCCTAACCCCTTCTATGAGCGCATACCTGTAGCCCTCCACGGCCTGTCCCTGCAGCCCACCACAGCCTGTGTTGAAGAGAACATTTCACTATTGGGAAGGGGTACTTTGGCAAAATAGGACCAATCGTCTTAAGTACCTGTTCCCAATAGTAGTGTTACAAGCCATTGTGCTCTCACGGCGGCTCGTGCTGTGTGATCTCGGCGCTCTCCTAGCAACCGGGATCCACACAATTATTGGTGGCAGTGGCTCACATGTCCTGGCTCTCCTTTGTGCCCGCTGTGGCGCTCAGCTGTTCACATTAACAGCTGACGTTCTTTCTTGGGACAGCAGCCTATCGTAGCAGGTGGCTGGTTCAATCCTCCAGCCCTGATTCGCCAGCCCTCCTGTAAATAGCCAGTGCTTCTGTGCTTCAGTGCTGGTTATATCGTCCTTTACGTGCCCCAGTCTTTCTGCCTTGTGCTTCTGCCTCTGCTCTTTTGCCCTTTGCTCCAGTCTCCTTGCTCCCCTTCTCCAGTCTCCTTGTCCTCTTGCTCCTTGCTCTCTTGTATATTCTCTGTGCCTATTGCTTTCTTGAGTGCCCCGCCAGTCCTGCCCAGTTCCTCGCTGTTAACCCCTTGTTTGCCATTCCCTCTCTTCCTCTCTCCCTGGTGTTATCTCCTATTGTGTTACCCTTGCTCTCTCTTGTGTGCTTGTATTTATCACCCCTCCGGGGTTCCGCTGTATGGCTGCGTGAGTGTGTTTCCTATTGAGTCCTGTCTGTCCAGTCAGTCCTTGTGATTTCCCTTTAGTCCATAGTTTTGGTTCTGTGTTCTGTGTGGTCTGTCACAAGTCAGTCCCTTCAGTCTATTCCCGCTTTCTGCTCTACCTGTTCCTCTGTTATCCTTTACATATTTTCTCTCTTCTACGAGTTCGGTTCTGGGGGCCTGTTCTTGGGGCGCAGGCAATTCCATCCCCACCAATATGTTAGGGGCCCTGGTGAACACCACCTGATAACAAAGACTCTGGTAACCGTTTTTGTAACTTTCACCTTTCCCTTTTGTAATGGCAATTGCATCCCATTTTATGTGATGTGGCCTGATTGTAGAGGAATCTAACCATAAAAGTATAATAGATTGGGACTTCTGGTGGGCGGGACACCTAGGTGGGCGCGTTTTACCTCGGCTCCCTACACCACGGCCAAAAACCTTGTTAAATACCCTTCTAAAGTGGGGGCAAAAGTGCTAGCCTGTGGAGGGGATATTTGTTGTTCACCCCTCAACAGCGTGTGGTGGAAGTGGAGTGCTTCTTCGCCCCGGAGTCTGCCTTACATCAGTAAGGCCTATTGGCGCGCTGGGACCGTGGGATACAGAGCGGCAGAGCCTGCAGCCAGACAGGAGTGTGACATCACGCGGCACCATCGCGCATCGGAGGGTGACAGAGCAGCGTCGCCTCCTGTCTTTAATATCTGAGTCTGTGGGGACCGCGGAAGGTGTGAGCGGTGAGGTCCCTGGGAGGAGAGTGTGGTGCAGTACGGGGGGAGGTGCCTTGGTGCTTTACCCACGGCTGGATCAAGAAGCCTATCTGCTGTTCCTGGAGGACACCGCTGGCCCAAGTCTGCACAGAGATACCCAGGGCTCGCTATAGAGGCGGGGGCAGGTCTCAGGGGAAAAAGGTGGACGGCAGTCTGATCATCCCATGTGCCACTGTCCCTGTGGAGGGAAGGAAGACGGGACCACGAGGGAGCAGGCACCATTTTGTTACCCCTATACATGGCTGCAAGCCGTCTCTATAAAAGAAGTGGGGCTTAGCTTCATTGGATGTCTTGCCTATAATACCTGCAGTGGTTCACAATCATCCCTTGGCGCTCCAGGCTTCACCTTATTGTCTGTTCCTAATATTCCTAACAGCCCAGTATTTCTGTACTATTGGAAATTATTACAATCTTGCATATTCCTTCCATGTGGAGTTACAATTTCTGAGTCTGGTCCTCTGCTGCCCCCTTGTGGTTTCTTGTAAACCTAGATAGGGGAAAGTGATTTCCTGAGATTATTTGTCACTGCTGCTTTGGGAATTCTATAGCCACCTAAATAGTGGACATTTTGCACATATAACCGAAGTGGTCCATAGAGGATTTTGCATAGCTGCGGCCGCTGGACCTCATGGGGCCCAGCCCCACCTGTTTCAGCTGACCAGTAAGGTTCCTGAGAGCCATTTGAGTCTGGACTGCCCCACGCCTTGAGTGTTTGTGTTGCTGGCTGTCTTGCCTATACTACCAGCAGCATATTACAGCCAGTTTATGGTGCTCCAAGCTTCACCTTACTGTGTATCATTTGCAGTCCTAAACAGCGCAACATCTATTTGCTTTTCAGTGGAAATTACTACCCCTGGCATATCCGTCATACGTGGATTTATAGTCAATAAATATAGACTTCTGCTACCCCTCTTGTGACTCTTTCAAATTTTAGATAGGAGAAAGGGGTGTCCTGGTATCTTTCAATCCTGATCTAGGAACATCACGGCCAACTTTCAAGTGGATAAACAGTGGATATCGTCTGAGTGATTCACGGAGGACGCCGTATAGCCGCTAATGCTTACCTTGGCAAGGACTGTAAAGCAAGATATTTGTGTACCTTAATATTTGAGTTTAATTAGAACACTGTTCTTACTTGTCTGCACCTATCTTGCTCATCTCAGTATTTGAGTTAGAATAGTATCAAACTTTAATTTTCACCGCAGCCACAGGGAATCTGTAAAGTCTGTATCTAGTTTGTAGGGCACTCAGCCTTTCAATAATATTGACCATATGTTATAAGAGTGTTTGGGATGACAACGGTGTTAGTATTTGTTATGTAGTAGAGTAAGATGCTCTGTTAGAACTCGGGCCCATCTGCAGGGCACTCCCTGGCCTCTTACACATATCAGGGGGAGGGTAACGTCTTATTTTAAAACAAACAAGCAAAAAAAAATAAAAATAGAAATTATTAATTGAGTACAAAATAACAAATAGAGGTGGGTTCTGCCCTCGTAGTGGGGTATGGATAAGTTTGTTGAAAATATGCGTTCTAAACCTACTAGTACACCCTCCACCTCCAGAACCTCACGAACCAAAACAAATGTAACCAAGTCTACTCCCCCTTCCCCAGCTCGGGTCACGGAGGAGGAGGGAGAGGTTTGTCCTTCACCTCCTGGACCTGATAGCCACACCTCGTTTCCTCCCGAGACGGTGGCGTACCTAGCGCAGGAGATCTCTAAATGCTTACTCCCCCTTATAGACAAGAAATTGGATTGCACGCAAGCGAGATTTGATACTGCCATGGCCAAAATTGATACCAATTCCTCACGCTTGGGCTTGCTGGAACAACTTTCCAGTGATTTAGAAGATCTATCCAATGTTCATCAATCTTTGGTTTCGGACCACTCGAGAACCATACAGGCCTTGACAGAAAAAGTCGATGACCTAGAAAATAGTCATCGGCGCAATAATTTAAGGTTTGTGGGGATCCCAGAACATATAAGGGGTGATCGACTTTTGGAGTATTTAACTAAAGATATTCCTAGGGCGCTGGCGGTGCCGGAGCAGAGTAGTCCTGTCCACATAGAGCGAGCCCACCGAATTGGCCCGGAAAGGCACGGGGATAACCCCCGCCCCAGACCGGTCATTGCAAAATTTCTGGACTTCAGAACAAAAGAAAGTATAATTACTGCTTATAGAAAAGCCCAGGAGTTGCTGGTGGAGGGACAGAGCATTTTGGTTTTTCAGGACTTCTCTGTTTTGGTTTCAAAAAAGCGCGAAGAGTTCTCGGATGTATGTCAAACTTTGCACACCCAGGGGCGCAGGTTCGCCCTTTTGTACCCAGCTAAACTGCGGATCTTTGACAATGGACGTTCTTATTTCTTCGAGGCTAGAGAGTTTGTTCAGCGTCAATTAGATAACCCTCCCCAAGATTAATAATTTCCCCTGCTTGGTAGGTTCGGTTCTATTTGTGGGTCTTAAGCTCCAGGAGGGGGATACCTATAGTTGGAAATTAATAAGTTCCCCAATACATTAATAATATAGAGGGGGGTTGGCACTCAGCATTAATGTCCGAGTCAATACACTGTTGGGGCCTTCCACTACTAAGTTTAGGTTAGCAATGTTATTTTTTTCTAGTACGGTTGAGTTTGAACAACCGGTCCAGATTATTGCATTTATACAGTGGTTACCGACTACTAGAGCGGAACCACCAGGTTTAAAATTGATTTGGAAAAATTTGAAAATGTTGTTGGGTATGGTACACTACTTTGTATTGTTGCTATGTACTGCCTCCACTCATAGGACTGTTGTGCTTTGTGTTCAGGGAGGCCTCCCACCGATGCCTCAGGATTGTCGAAATCGAGGGAATCTTCCTGGATACCGAGGAGGGGAGATTCTCCTTCAGGTTGGAATCCGCTCTGCTCTCGCCGCGCCCGAAGGGGTAGGATGGGTTTACCAAGTACATCACAAGCCCCTCAACCCCCTTCACACCTACACTCTCTGCATCAACCGCATGCCATGCTAGTGCCGAATCTTAGGTTGTTGTCTTGGAATGTCGGGGGTCTGAATACACCAATCAAACGTAGGAAAGTCTCCACATTTTTAAAAAGATCAGGGGCGGATATTGCAATGCTTCAGGAGACACATTGGAAGGGGGTGGGGGGGAACACCATTAAAGATGGCTGGATAGGTGAATGTATTTCGGCACCTTACAAGTTTAATGCCAGAGGTGTGGCCATTGTTTTGCGACGTTCCCTACTTTATACCATCAACTTCCAACACAGCGACCCTGAGGGGAGATTTATTTATCTTGAACTTACACTTAACCATACGCTTTACTCCTTCTTAAATGTATATGCCCCTAACGCCAACCTCCAATCCTTCTTTAATTCTTTAAATGTCTTCCTTTCCCAGCGCGAGGCCCAAAACCTTATTGTAGCAGGGGATATGAATACGGTTTTGGATCCACTAATCGACAAGTCCCCACCAGTACAAACTCTCCAAGGTTTTCTAAATTTTAATACACTATCTGACCCCTGGCGCATCCTCCACCCGGGCGACCACTCCTTTACGCATCTGTCAGCGGCACACAGCTTTTTATCCCCCATTGATTATTTTTTTATCAAAGATACCCTGATGACATATGTTAAGGAGGCGTCGATTGGGGGCCCCGTTATCTCAGACCATGCCTTTGTCCAACTTGTGTTGGTCTTTCCACGGCCGGTTCCTCTGACCCGCCTCTGGCGCTTTCCGGGCTATTTGTCTAAGTCTTCGGACTTTCAGTCTTTCTTAACATCCAAATGGGCGGAGTACCTGGATGACATTGGGAGGACCCCCTATTGTTCTGGGAAGCGTCGAAGGCGGTAATGAGGGGCCATATCATCTCTTATATCTCCCAGAAACGTAAAGTAGCCCAAACCAAAATTCAGGCTCTTCGTAGAGAAGTCTCAGTAGCCTTCCGCCTCTACTCAGAGCGCCTTACGGGGTCTGCTCTCGAAGAGTTTAAGCAAGCCAAACATGCCCTGGAGACTTACCTCTCTGCACAGGCTGCAAATAAACTGGATTACACTACACATAAATATTACAGATTCGGGAACAAACCAGGTAAAATTTTGGCCAATATGACTAAAGTATGGAAACAACGTAGTGTTATTACCGCATTGAAAGATCCAACTACGGGTGCTGTCATCAATGACTCAACTCAAATCCTACAAAGGTTTCAAACGTATTATAAATCGCTTTATGGTGCTATACCTCCCCGCCCCGAACGTCAGGAGAGGATCTTAACTGAGGCGTGTCTACCACGATTATCTCCCGAACAAAGAGAGATATTGGATGCTGCCATAACAGAAAAAGAAATTATACAAGCCATTGAATCCCTACAAACAAATAAAACCCCAGGCCCAGACGGGTTTTCTAATGAGTACTTTAAAATGTTACAGCCCCAATTGATACTGTGTCTATTAGAGCTCTATCACACCATCCACTCCCATACACCACATGCCCCTAGATTCAATGAGGCCCACACGATTTTAATCCCCAAACCCAATAAAGACCCAACATTGGAATCATCCTATCGACCGATCACTTTATTGAACACCGACTTTAAAATTCTGACTAAAATCATGGCAGCCCGGTTACAACTCTTCCTTCCTCAATTATTAACATCACATCAGTTGGGTTTTGTGGCAGGGAGGCACTCCGTTAAGGGCATAAGAGCAGCAATCGCAGTGACGGTGGCTTCGGCGCAATCTCCCGGTGCTTCAAGCCTTCTCTTGAGTCTCGATGCCAATAAGGCTTTCGATTCTATCGCGTGGCCCTTTTTGTTTGATGTTCTCAACAGATGGTCCTTTGGTCCCACTTTTACAAGCTTTATTCGGTTTATTTACGATACACCCACCACCCATTTATAAATTAATGGGAGACGAGGGGAGGGGGTGTCCATGGAAAGAGAGACCAGACAGGGGTGCCCCCTGTCCCCCCTTCTATTCAATCTGTCACTCGACCCACTACTGCGTGTATTGCAAAACCCCTCATCCCTATATGGAGTAAATGTCAGGCAAACCATTTCGAACCTTGAGCGTCAGTTGGCGAGCTGGGCGAGCCTTCCACTTTCCTATCTGGGCAGAGCCAGTATCATCAAGATGATGGTGTTCCCCCATTTGTTGTATGTCCTACAATCCCTCCCGATCCTCTTAACGCATTCAGATCTCAAAGCAATTAACACCCTGTTTCACTCCTTTATTTGGAACAAAGGACGCCCCAGAATTAGTTTGCTTAAATTGCAACAAACTCCATCAAATGGTGGGATAAACTTCCCCGACGTTCAAAGATACAATCATGCGGCGCTCCTGCGGCATTTCCAGGGATTGGTTGCGGAGATCCTCCATATATACCAACATGGTGCTGGAGGAAGCGTTCCTAAATGGAATGGGCCTGATTTCCTTCCTACACCTTATGGACCAAGAATTGGACCAAGCATATACGGAGAGTCCCCTCCTTTGGTCAACTAGACGATTGTGGCACATACTGAGGCATAAACTTGATCTACACTCACATTTCTCCCTACACTTACCTTTTACGAAAAACGCTGAATTCCCAGCGGGGCTTGGGAGGGGCCACTTCTTGGCGTGGGAGAGCAGGGGGATCTCTTCTGTCCGAAATTTGGTGAATGAACAGGGGCGACACCCCATGACCCTCCGTCAGGCGGTGGGACACTTTGAGTTTTTGCAAGCTGATCCGCTTCCATTCTTACAAGCGCAACATTATGCAGCGAGGGTCCTCAGACGTTTGTCCCCACTAGACTGGAGCAACCACTTGGATGCATTGCTACTGCAGAACCAAACCTCTAGTAAGGCCATCACAAGGCATTATAAGTTTTTACATATTCCTATCCAGTTTGAAAACAAGCTCAGGGGATTGGCTCGCTGGGTACAGGACTTTCCACATCTTACTGTTACAGACATTCTAAAAGCCCTGCATAGATCACGGCGCACCCTTCCCTCCAGCAGATATGTAGAACTCTTCTTAAACATCCACAAAACCTACTTAACTCTGCAAAGAGCCTTCGCCTTAGGTCTGAAAGACTAAGACCTATTATCCTATGCCCCCCTCACTCCGGAGTGGGCTACTCTGGGGATTTTACCTAAAAATCAAAAAGCGGACAGGAGTGTTAAGCGTTTGGTTCTCGCTGTTAGCGCCGCGGCCAGGAAAACGATACTGCAGACCTGGAACCATCAGGGAGTCCCCCCTGGCACTTTTTTGCGAAAAACTATTTTTTATTTTTCAGATGGACTGGTTGGAGGCCTCCTTGGATAGGGACAGCAGAGTAGAGAGTTTTTTTGATATGTGGGAAACGCATATAGACTCACTTCCTGTGCTAACAAATAGTCGTATCCAACACTGCTTTGAGCATACTTCATGGTATATGTTACGATTGATGGACAATGACCCGCCCATAATCGGTACTTAATTGTTGGTAAATTGGACAATGGGCTCTGAATTACTGGCGGCTCTGGTGTGGATTTAATTTACTGAGTGGAGGTTTTAGGAACAGTTGTAAGTATGTCCTTATGTCATAAATAGTCTCAAGGAATCTGCTATTGTACTAGCTACCGACATGTCAATTGACTTGAACAAATTGTATATGGATTATGTGTGTACTATGCCTTGTTAATAAAAAAAAAAAGTATAATAGATGAAGTGAAAATGTACTTGAATGACCAGAAACAGGGACTGACCACTTCTTCTGGCAGATAATCCGACCTGACAATGGTTATGATTGTGATGTAAGTGGGAACCCTATGATGGGTTTGGGGACCCTGCAGATGGATGGTACAGGAATAGATAGGTTGTAAATAGATACTCTTGGACTAGATAACATGAGATAGCTAGCCTCTAACAGTAATTTTTGTGGGGATCATGCACCTGAATTATATGAGATAAGAGTAGAGAATCTGTGACTGTATGTGATGGAAGAAGAGACCCTGGGCCTGACTTAGAACTAAGTAAGAAAAGGATTTTAGTGCGTATATTTAAGAATGGTTAAATTGAGCATGCCCAGAACTCAAAACTATGCACTGAAACCATGTAAGAATGACTCACAGATAAGAACGTGTCACGAGCTGCGGCGGCAAGCACCGCACTTACCCTCTCAGGAGCTTGCTGTCGGCAGTCCTCTTCCGGCGGTCCAGGCTCCCGGAGACTGTCACCAGCATAGTGACAGTTTCCTATACTCACCTAGCCTGGACCTAAGCAGATTTCTCTTGGCGTCCCCATGTGCATTCTGGCATCAAGTGCCGGAGAGCTCCGGTCCTCTGAGTCACATGCTAAGAGGGGCCAATAGGATCCACTTGCTCCAGTCCTCCAGCCAATCAGTGCACAGGGCGCACTATTTAAACCCTGTGCACAGTCTTCTCAGTGCCAGAACAACTTGTTCAATCCAGGGTGCCTGGCAATCCTGATCTTGATCCTGATCCTGACTCTGATCCTGATCCTAACTCAGATCCTGAAGCTTACCTGCAATCCTGCTCCTGTCCTGTATACCTTTAATCCGGCTCCGGACCAGTTTACCTGCAATCCAGCTCCGGTCCAGTTTACCTGCAATCCAGCTCCGGTCCAGCTGACCTGCAATCTAGCTCCAGTCCAGCTTACCTACAACTCCAGCTCTGCAAACCTGCTAACAGCTCAGCTCTATGCCAGTTTTTCATCACAATTTTTTCCACAGGTAACCTAACCTAATCTGAGTGGGCCCAGTAGAAGCACATATCACCTGTGCAGCTGTGAAATATTCTTCTTTTATTTTATATTTATATTATAGTAATTTAGTGTTTTGTGTTTTTAATTTCTGTGCTTCAGATTAGGTTTGTAGCATATTATTATTTATTGTTTGTCTTATTTTGTATAATTTCTCTGGGTTAGTTTTAAAACTATTCTTTTTTTTTCCTCGTTAGATAATTAGTCAGCTGTGCTAATTGGTTTGGCTGTGGTAATTGATTAGTTCCTTGTGTGTTATTTAAAAGGGATATAGGTTGAACCTGCAAAGGTGTAAACCTGCCTGGTTTTCATTGCCTGCTTTTCTAAGCACTGATTTTCAAAGCCTCTTGGAGTTTGAACTGGATTTGGGCTGAATTTTGGCCCATTTAAATAATCTTTGTGTATTGTTTATCTAGTGAGGTTTGCTGATTTTTATCCAAATAATTATTCTAGGATGTCTGGTCTTGTGCATTGCAGTGGTTGTGATGCTTTTGTTTTGCATGACGCAATTTGGAAACTCAGGTGTTGTTCAATCTGTCAGAAAATGTCTTTTTTGCGGGATGAGATAGCTAGAATGTATGGTGAGATATGCAGGATGTTATATCAACAAAGAAACATTCATAGCAAATAGCGCTAACTTCTGTATTAAACACACACTGTATTTATATTGTCCAAAGTCTCAAAACCACCTAAGCACCTTGTCATGCCAGTGGAAAAAGAACGTACTTTTGTTTGTAAAGATCAAGAACACAAGAAATGTGTGATTCAAGAATGTATGAAACTCAGTTCATCCAGGCACCTTTCCGCGCCAGTGGAAGATCCTATATATTGTACGGTGAGCAAGAGTCTCAACAGCAGTTTTTTTCAATGTGCTGCATGTTCTCAAGGTGACCATACAGTAGTTGCCAACTTAGACAGAAAGCGAAAAAACAGTCAGCTCTATTTACTAAAGCTTTAAAAAGTTCATTTTTGAAGTTATGAAGTTATAACTCCAAAAATGAACTTTTTGCTATTTACAACAGCTGCACCGCCATGGAAATCACCAGTTTCCATGGCCATGCGGTAAAACTTCACCTGTCCTCGCCAGCCCGTTGTTTTCAATGGGGCTGGCTATTTACTAACCCTCAGAGCGGAGTTTTATGCTCTGAGAGTTAAAATGACTCCATTTGAGACTGGCGTTCAGACTTCTCTTCCAGCAATCTCCCCATAAAACCCCCTTTTTCTCCCCCTAATAGCTGTTATTAGGGGGAGATAAAGGGGTATGTCAAAACAGAAAATATAAAAGTACGCAAGCGAATATTCGCTAATTAATCACTGCATAGCCAGTGAACAAAAGGACCGCAAAGGTGTGGGAAATCGGTAACGCACGCGCTCGTGCACGTGCGTCGTGACGCTCATCCACACTTTCACGGGCTTTGTTACATTCAAATAAAACATTGATATTAATCCCAAAAGGACTCAAAAGGACAATGTAACTTCCTAGCAAGTGAGTGCTAATTTGTACTGTAAACAAGGCTTTTCCCTTAGTACGTAAGAGCTAGATATTTAAATGAAGGTATTTGCACATCAAAGGGATACCTTCTGGTGTACAAAGTTACTTATAATTCATCTGACGAAGCGTCCTGTCTTCCTGAGAAGACGTCTGGACTGATCGTCTTTGCCTTCCTGGTCGGCTGCGCTGCGTGAATAGTGTATTGTTACAGAGAGAACCACACTGCGCACTTTTACTTCTATAACACTCACACCCCAAGCATGTTCTCTAAGCGTGAGAAGCCACCTTCTCCGTCGCCCCCCTCTCCTCAAGAGTCTCCTCAGCCTGAGTCTGATAGCGAACCTCAACATCCCAGTATATCAGAGATCACCTCACAAGTCAAAATTACTATTCAGACTGAGATCCGTGCCATGCTGACCGAACTGCGCACTGAAATCGCTGCTATTGGCTCTCGCACTGACTCCCTTGAAAAGAAAACGGACGAATTATGCACCTATCAAACGCAAACGGAGGAAGATCTGGTTGCGATCCGTGCTGAGTTAGATTCCCTGAAAGAGCAACTTGAGGATCAAGAGAACCGCTCGAGGCGCAATAACCTCCGCATCAAGAATGTTCCGGAATCCATCTCCAGCTCTGACCTGCCTGACTACCTTGAGGGCCTGTTCAAGCATCTAGTCCCAACGGCCACTAGTACAGACCTTCTTTTGGATCTAGCTCATCCGGCCCTCCGCAACAAACCCTCACCTGGACAGCCCCCTCGGGACGTTGTCATCCGACTTCATTATTTTACAAGTAAAGAGCGCATTCTACAAGCTGCTAGGAACTCCCCTGCCATTGATTTCCAAGAGACTTCTCCACAAGTCTTCCAAGACTTAGCTCCTTCTACCCTGAAGAAACGCAGGGATC
>WWET01001658.1:8662-21171 GCA_011038615.1 Limnodynastes dumerilii
TGTGTGTATGTATGTATATATATATATATATATATATATATATATATATATATATATATATAAACAAATAAGCACCAAGGTGCTATTTGGCTGCACTCTAAAAACACAATCAATGGATATAATGAGCAAGGTTCCAGAATGAGGGGCACAAAGATGAACACATAGCCTGTTGTATGATGCTTTAAATGCAGGGCGTGAGATAAGGTAAAACACAGAGTCAAATAAATGTCAAGCGGACTTCAAAGCATGGCACCAAAAGTAAACACTGTAAATGTCATGATACTCAACGCTTCTGTTCAAATGTGGAAAATGCAGGATCATAATACAGCCATTACCCGACAGCTGTTTCGGTGTATAAACACCTTCATCATGGGGTGCAGAGGCCTGGTGTGTAAATCATTGGTTGTTTGCAATCATTTATTGTAGGCACGTTCTCTAATTTCTCTCTCTCTCTCTCTCTCTCACTATAATAATAAAATTAAATTAATATAAATTAACTGGAGGGGGGGGGAGCGTTTTTTTTATTTGCCCCAGGTTCTATTTACCCTAGTTACGCCCCTGGTACAGCTTTATTTCGCTGTTCAAACTAAGTTTTCTGCTAATCTAAAATATTCAGAAGATATTAATTAAAACCAAATTTAATTTACTAAAGACTGGTGTGAAGTTACTTTGGGTTTTCTTTCACTGACTCACTCACCTCTCTGCAATCTAAAAGAAAAATATCAGCAATATTATTCAGGTAATTTCAAACCTTTACCTTTAACAACAGTGGGTATTACATTAGGGAATGCTTCATATACGATCCAAATATTGCAGAGTAAAACATTTATTAAAATATTGTGTTTTCCTTATTATTAGAACCTAAGTTGGTGCACAGATTCAAACTGATGACCCTATATTCTGTTCTGTTCTGGAATAATCTCTGATAAAAAAAAATTGTGCAAATTCACAACACAAATTATAACAATAACACATCACTGTTTATAGATTGTAAAAAATTCTGTTTATTCATCATAATGTTGAGGTTTTATTTCCTTTTTGCCCACACATCGTACATATCATTTCCATGAACAACTTCTGCCCAAAAATTTTCTGTATTACACTTATTGGGATTTTGTTATCAGAGCTTTTCTTATCAGATATGTATCACCAAACACTCTGCAGAATCTAGGTTTCATTTCCCTTTGAGGTTTGTAACTTGCTTATAAAAATGAGACAAAGATGAATCTTTACTTAGGACAATTCAAACTGACTGCTTGATACAGAGAGAATCTAGTAGTATTAGAGGATAATGATTACCTTACTAAACATTTTTTGCTTTGTATTCGTCTTGGTTACTTCCAACACTGAATTGGCCATGGGCAATATTGCAGTTATACAGATTTACAATGAGTTGTGTCATATACATAAACATGTAACGGTAAGCATAACTATAATAATACTATTTATAATCACTAAACAATCTGCACTTTAGGAGATAATCATTTTTAATGTTAGTAATTCTTATTAAAGAATACAAGTCTTTTACATATTTTATTTCTCTGCTTCTCTCTTAGGTAAATTGTACAGAGATTTTGGTACCACAAATGAATCCAGACAGAAAGGTAGGAAAGCTTTTAAGATAATATCTGGGTTTTTTTTATAACATGTGTGTTATTTTTTAGGATCATGTTAAAAAAATTTGGTTTAAAATATTTACATTTTCAGATTTCCTGTGTAAAAAATGCTTTCAGAATGCTTTCATACAAACATTGGGCCAGATCCAGAACTACGTCCGTCTTCCATAGACGGACGTAGTTCAATAAACAGTAGCTATTGCGCATGCATTGTAGCTATTGTACGTAATCTGCGTATCATTTTGATACGTCGATTGCGTATATGCGGTCTTTTAGACCGCATATACGCAATCTACATATCAAAACGATACGCAGATTACGTACAATAGATACTACGCATGCACAGTAGCTACTGTTTATGGAAGACGGACGTAGTTCTGGATCCGGCCCATTATGAGCATTTGTTGACAATTGGGAACACCTTTTTGGTTTATATATTGGTTAAATTACTCATTCCCAATAGGATTATTTTTAAGTTCCTATTGTTTCTGACCTGTTAGCATTTGGCCCATAATTTCCTGACACTTGTGCCTTATATTAAAAAAGAATATTTGAAGAACATTCATACACTGTCTATAACACTTTATTCCATAGTGAGCTTACTACTCTCCATACACAGAGAATTCCAGAGCAGATGATGGCACCTGCCAAAAAAAAAAAAAATTAAATAAATTTGTACCCAGGGGACATAGTGGAGGATATCTCTTCTGAGTATCTCTTTAAGTATTTTACATGTCACCTTAGCTCTCAAGTTGGAAATATATTCATTGTTTAGAGTTATAGACAATATAACCAGCTTCTATATTATGAATTATGCTATGGCATTACAGTGATAAATAATACAATCTAAAAAGACATAGTTTACATTTGTTCTGCTGTATATCATTATATCATAATTATATCATAATCTAAGGCTTAAGTCCCATACACACTAAAGTTTATTAAACAATAATCGTTCAAAACACATGAGAAAGGAGTGTTTTGAACAATATCGTTCAAGTGTGTACGCTGGAAGGATCATGCCTGATCGTTGCAAAGTACACAAAATTGTTTTTCAGCGCATCTTTTAAAAAGTTTAATGTAAACGATCAAGCCATTTAGTACTGAAGGCTCAACCGAAAATTGTTTGTAGTGTGTATGCAGGCTGATTGGCAATAAAAATGTTCCATAATGTTGTCCATCATTTAAAAAACTGTAGTGTGTATGGAGCTTATCTGTGCAACCCTTTACAATAGTAAAATATATCCTGTATTACTGCCTGTAAGTCTTATAATTCCTGCTATTTATTATAAACTGAACTGATTTTCAGAATGTTTCAACTGAGGAAATGCTCTGCAAAGCTGCAAAATCCTTTGACAATGTCACAATTCTTGCATCTCACAACTGTAACATCTGTACTAAAAGACTGAGACATCTCCTGATTTCCAGCTTACATGGAGTATGTATATTTATTTATTTATTTATTTATATTAATGTACTTGTAAATGATATTATTATAAGAAAATAGCACCTGAAAGCATTTATCCATTGTGTAGTTTATTGCTGCTCATAAACAGATCTTCAAAAAAGGATTTAAGTTAGATTCGGTAGTGAAATCCAATGTTACTAGACAAACATTTTATAATGTACTGCAGACAGCATTAGGACCTGGGAACAATCAGTATTTAGAAATACTTTTAAAAAACAAGCGATACAATATAACAAAGCTTTTTTTGTTTTTAAAAGTAATATCTATAAAAAGAAGTAGGACCAGATTCGGAGTTGTACTACAGCGGATGTGCAAATCCACAGCTCAAACTGCATGCTCTGAAGTGTGGTTCGTTGGTTCAATTGTCTTAATTTCAAAGACTTTTGTACAACAGCTGAATGCAGACTGACAGTAATTTCTGGCAGTCTGCATTTTGGAAAGTGGCGGAGCGATTCCTGGATTATTTTCCTAAACCTAACACTCCCTTTCCTGCAGCCTAACATTAACACTCCATGCCCCGTAGCCTAACCCTAAGCATCCACTTAAGCCCTAACCTTTTACATACCGCTGTCACTGCAGCCTCGTCCTAATCTACCCTAATGGAGAAGGATTTGGGAGTGCTTATGGACAATAGACTTAGCAATAGTGCTCAATGTTAAGCAGCAGCAGCAATGGCCAGTAAAATATTATCATGCATAAAAAGGGGCATAGTTGCAAAAGAAAACTGTGTCATTTTGCCACTATATAAATCATTGGTAAGTCCTTATCTCGAATTCGCAGTTAAGTTCTGGGCACCATCCATAAAAAAGACATTTTGGAACTAAAAAGGGTTCAGAGATGGGCGATAAAATTGATAAAGAGTATGGAGTCATTGAGCTATGAGGAACGGTTAGACATTTTAGGCATGTTTACTTTAGAAAAGAGGCGTCTAAGAGGAGATATGATCAATATATACAAATACATCATGGGTCAATACAGAGAACTTTCATGGGAACTTTTTACCCCATGGACTGTACACAGGACACAGGGTCACCCACTAAGGTTAGAGAAAAGGAAGTTTCACAACCAGCAAAGGAAAGGGTTCCTTCACAGTAAGGGCAGTCAGGATGTGGAATTCACTGCCAGCAAAGGTTGTGATGGCAGATTCACTGGATATTTTTAAGAAAGGGTTAGATAATTTTTTAGCAGAAAAGGACATCCAGGGTTACCAGGACCGCTGATTTAAATGAAGGACAGCAGTGGAGCCAGGGAGAAATAGGACGGCCATCTTGGGTCAGCAGGGGTTTTTTGGGGGGTTTTTTTTCTTCCCCCCAGATTGCAACAGTTTGGAGGTTGCTTCATATGGATTAACTTCAATTATAAAGATAGGGATTGCAGGAGATCCAAATAAATGGGTTGAACTTGATGGACTGGTGTCTTTTTTTAACCTCATCAACTATGTTACTATGTTACCCGCTGCCCATTCCAAAAAGAACATTTCTATTATTCAAGCTTTTTGAGCAATGATACAGATGCCATTCAGTTGTCAGCTGTATCATGTTTGAAATACAGCCGCTCAGACCAGCAACCGCATCCCACATGCTTCCTATCCAGAGTTCAAACATAATTTATTTATTATTTATTAACAGGTTTTTATATAGTGCTATTAGATTACTTATCACTTTATAGAGAATATTTTACATTCACATCAGTCCCTGCCCCCATTGGAGCTACATATTAAGGTCCCCAACACATACACACTTACACACACACTAAGGTTAATTTCTTCAGCAGCCAAGTTTTGTGTTTCTAGAAGAGATTCATTTTTTTTCTTACAGTGAAATAAAACTCCTAAAAATATATCAGTATTTAAAACATGCCTGTAGTCCAAAACCTCCATGCACTTATGCATAAAAAATGTTATGTAAGCACAGCTCTAACAAAATAATAATAATAATAATTATTATTATTATTATTATTATTATTATATAGATTATATATTTCAAAGCATTTTAGCTTTAAAAATCTATTTAGTTTGTATTACACTAACCTATGCTATAAATATAATGATGGGGAATCTTGTTTGTGCAGTTATTTATCATATTATTATATGACTTTGTTGCACCATCCTACTATATTAAGATTGGTTTTAATTGGTTTTGGCACATTTTATAACAAATCTCATTTATGTTATATGTTATCTTTGATTTATTAGTGACATATTCAAAAACTCATTCGACTTTTATTTTATTTTTCAGCACAAAAATTGCACAGTGAAGCTATCTGAAAAATATGACTTGAAAGCAGCACTATCAGAGCTTAATTTTTTTTTACGAAGGCGGTTTTCAAATACATCTCTTAAATGCAAGAATTCACAAAATATTTACAAATATTTTTAAATATTTACTTTAACATTTTATTACTATTTTATAGAACGGATTACAAATACAATACCTCAAATATTTTGTAAAAATTACTTGAGCAGTTTCACAGTTACTGTATTTTTTTTTATCTATAGAGTAATAATTTATTCTTATGCTTATTTATTTTATTTAAAATATTTATATTTAACAAACAAAATTTATTTTGTTCAAACTTAATAAAATCATATTTTCTATACAGTTTGTTTTTTGTTTGCTTTGTTTTTTAATAATTAAGCCTTACTTTGCAGTTTTTTTTAGTGCTAATGGAGTATAAGTGTATCTGCTGTAATATATAATATATAATTCTATAGCTGTTGAAAAAAAAATTATCAGTATGTCCAAGTATATACCAAGATATATAATAAATAGACTGCACTTCTCAATTCCAAATGTATATGCATGTTGAAAATAATAACTATAACTATTTATAAAGCAAATTTAATACACAAAAGCAATAAATAAAAAGAAAGGCTTTATTACAGAAGTAAACCATTTCATACATACCGTGACTTACATGTTATGTGCAAAAAAAAATTAAATGCAGGGTAAAGAAGAAACCCCGCACTTAGGGCCTCATTGATTAAAGTCGATTTGGGCTAAATCGCGTGATTTGGAGCTTAAAAATTGCCAGACTGGATTTATTAAGCTCCAAATCACACAATATTAGTGTGATTTAAAATTGCGTGTGTAAAAATCGCGGTCCCGGTTTTTTTTAAATAATAAAGATACAAGTTTTGTAATTCAATCACGGTGAAATCGCCTTTAAATCACAAAAAATAAAATCGCAGCCAGAGAGGTGCGATTCTATTTTTTTGGACAATCTGGACTTACAAAAACACATGTCTGTATAACAGACATGTGTTTTTGTCTGTGTAAAATCTCAGCGCTGCATGGCTGAAAGCCATAGCCATGCTGTACTGATGGAACTACAAGGATCAGCAAAGCTGATCTTTGTAATTCTATCATCACAACATGGTTAAACAGTAGAGGACCAATGACTGACGTCACCTGTAGTATAAAAACAGTGCCCCCTAGTGACCTGATCGTCATAGGAAGAAGCCCCGACGGAGTTAAGAAGCTCTTCTGCATCATGTCAACAGGAGAAGACGATCCAAGGATGAAGAAAAGACCAGAAGACATCAGAATAAGAAGAATTGAAGGCTTCCCAAGATGCGGACATCAAATAGTGAGTGTACAAAATTTTTTTATAATTTTTACACACGATACATTGCACACACTTCACTTTAATTAGGAGAGATGACCACCGAAGGTAAGTGCACTCATGTAGGGAACATTGTTAGTCAGTAAAATATTTTTTTTACATGCATAATTTATTTTAGCAATGTAGGGGTTAATGTATGTGTTGTGTTATTTTTTTCAAATTTTTTTTTTTACACAGTACACGCAGCGCTGCATGGTTACAAGTTTAACCATGTTGTGCTGATAGAATTACAAGGATCAGCTTTGCTGATCCTTGTAGTTCCATCAGTATAGCATGGCTAAGACTTGCAGCCATGCAGCACTTAGGTTTTTTTCAATAGCATGCGATTTACAGCGATTTGTTAAAGGGCTAATCGCGGTGCTTTTCTAAAGAAAATCACCACGATTTAGCCCTTTAAACATCGCAGATTGAAAAAAATTGCATGTTAATGAATTTGAATGTTTTTTAAAAAAAATCGCGACAATATCGCCGCGATGGCCCAAAAAATTTGCAGCATTTATTATGCCCGAATTTATACCATCGATGTAGAATCGCCGTCAATGTTGATCAATTTTAAAATAGAAAAATCTCTATGTTTTTCTATTGAAAAGCATGGCGATTCTCCATCTCAAAATTGGCATGTATTTTTCTATCACGTATCCTGCCGACACATATACTACTATAAGGAAAAGCATGGCCAGGTGTTTGTGACCATGCTAATCCTTATAGTAGTATAAGCAGCAGCCTGATAAGTAATAGAAATGTCCTTGTAAATGTGTAATGTGTCCGTGTAAAAAGTTAAAAAGTACACACATATTAAATGCCCTAACTTTTACAGGCACCCAGCTACCACACCGGGGCGCGGAGTCTAGCTGGGATCTGGTCTTCACTAGAGCATCTAATGGTGAGGATAGTCTGGGCTGCAAGGACCTCCAGCAGGTCGCGGCCCACCGTGACAGTCCCTGGAGTTACTTGGCAGGCCACTAACAGGAACAGGAACCCAGGTGTACAACACATGTACCAATATAGTGAAAACCAGAGATGAGCGATAAGAAGGATGAGGGAGACTACTGACAAACAGGATGGAGTAGACCTCCCTATAGGTATGCTCTGAGTAGGGCCAGACATACAGCAAGTGCACTGACAGGACAGAGACCAGAGGTAAGTAACAGGTACAGGGAGAGAGGATGAAGAGCCTATCAGGAAGGACTGGCCTATCTTAATGTTAAGCCCTGAGCAAGACAGACCCCCCTTCCCCCCACAGGGGAGCAGGGAATGTAGCTGGAGAAATGGGAGCTACTGAGGTACACTCTGAACACAGCACACACACTCTGGCAGTAGACAACCACAGAATGGAACTGGAGTCGATAACCGCGACTCAGAACACCGAGAAAATAGAGCAAGGCTGACAGCCCTCACCAAAGTGAGACACCGCCAGCGCACAAACACACAGGCAGACAAACAGGACACCATGAGGACCGGGAGAGGGTAAGGGTAACAAAGGCAATGGGAGAACAGCAGACGCCAAAAGAAACACGAGGCACACAATTCAAACAGCAGGCTAGACGCAGGAAACCAGGCGCTATCACCGGCAGTAATAAACACATGGGGAAAGCTATTTAAACTTCCTGCTGCCAATCTCTGTCTGAAAGGAGACACACCCCCAGCAACAGTGCAGACAGGAATGCTAGGTCCTAAAGACCATCAGGTAAGGCACAAGGTTAAATGCTGTCAGAGTTCCTCTGACAGCATGTAACAGTACCCTCCCCCCCCCCTTGATGAGGGGTTAAAGAACCCCTATATTTGGGTTTTTGAGGAAACTTCCCTAGTGAGTCTGCTGGCATGAACATCCCTAGCTGGTACTCAGGATCTCTCCTCCGGCCCATACCCTTTCCAATGCACAAGATAATCCAATTGTCCCTGAACCATCTTGGAATCAAGAACATCCTCAATTACATATTCCTCGTGACCATCAATAACAACAGGCGGAGGTTTGGATGGGGACACAACAACAAATTTTCTAGATCTTATGACAGGTTTTAAAAGAGAAGTATGGTAGGTATTAGGGATGCGGAGGGTCCTAGGGAGTTGTAACTTGAAAGTGACTGGATTAACCTTGTAAATTATTTAAAACGGACCAATAAACCGAGGACCAAGCTTGAAAGATGGCTGTCTGATTTTGATATTTTTTGTGGATAACCAGACTATATATTCCACCTTGAATTTAACCTGTGTCATGTGCCTGTCTTCTCTAGTCTTAATTCTAAAACCTGTCTGTCTCAACGTTTTGTTAACCATCCCCCAAATGCATCTTAAACTACTGATCACTCTAAGTGCTTCAGGGTCTGAGTCAGGGATGGCCAAAGAATTGGCCCTAGGACGGAACCCTTGGATGCAGAAAAAGGGAGACATCCTAGAGGATGAATGGCACGCATTATTATAAGCAAATTCTGCCCATGAGAGATTGTCTGCCCAATTATCCTGAAACTTAGAAACATAGAATCTGAGATATTGATCTAAGGACTGGTTCACCATTTCTGTTTGCCCATTAGACTATGGGGGGTAGCCTGAAGACAAACTAATCTGAATCTTTAACCCTTTACAGAAAATTTTCCAAAATCTGGCAATAAACTGAGGACCCCGGTCCGATACAATGTCCGTGGGCAGACCGCGAAGACAAACAATGTGCTTGCTGAATAATGAGGACAGACACTGGGCAGGTTTCCCTGGGGGACAAAGTGTGCCATTTTGGAAAATCTGTCCACTACAACCCAAATGACGGTACAACCGGAAGAGATGGGTAAGTCTGTAATGAAGTCCAAGGACAGATGGGGCATGGGTATAGAGAAGGAGGGGCCCTGGAGGACAAGTGTGAGGTGTCTTGTTCTGAGCGCACTCTTCGCATGCCCCCACAAAATCTTTGATATCTTGTGAGAGCGTGGGCCACCATACTGAGCGGGAAAAAAGTTAAAGGGTTCTCTGGACCCCCAAATGTCCTGCGGTTCTGGATGAGTGATGTTGGTTGAGAATAGCTTTTCTGAGGTGTTCGAGAACATACAAGAGATTATCAGGCTTAGTACTGGGTTCTGCTCCCTGTGCCTTTAGGATTTGAGATTGTAGATCTTGTGTGATTCCTGCTATGATGATAGACGAGGGCATAATGTTCTGAGGAGTGGCAACAGTTTCTTGAACAGGAAGAAAAGAACGTAAGAGAGAGTCTGTCTTTTTATTTAGGATTCCTGGTCTGTAAGTGATGGTGAAATGAAATCTGGTAAAGTATAGAACCCATCGCGCCTGTCGAGGATTCAAGCGTTTAGCAGATTGAATGTAGGATAAGTTCTTATGATCTGTATAAACAGTAATGGGATGAATGGCCCCTTCGAGTCAATGCCGCCACTCCTCATAAGTACGCATGCATCAGACTCGACACACAGGCAGCCCATATGTATCGTTTTAATGATTTTTCCCATGAAATTATTGAGGGGGTGATTGTGCAAGACTTGATGCCCAACCAGTACAAGTGGACTTAATTGTTTTACAAAGCAATGTTGTGACTTTGGTTATGGCTGCCATGAGCTAGGATGGGGATCCCACTGCTCTGTGTTAACTGAAACTATTAAATATTCAGCAGGCATCATTAGAGCCCCTAAATTACAAGCACCTTACTTGACAGTGTGAAAGAAATTTTAGCACAGTGAATGAAGTGACATAAATTATGCCCGTGAAGCAGCAAAATAATCTACTTTGAAAAACAGCACTTGGCTGTTTTTCAATGGCTAATGGCTCCAACTTCAAGTAGTACTTAGGTATCGGCGCTAGGGCTAAGCATAGGAACAAAGTATCTCATAGGCACAATGGTGTCACCGTTATGTAAGTCAAAATCTCAAAATCTCAGTCTTGGCAGAGATCAATAAAAGTCTAATGCTCTGTGGTTTCCAGCATTACAAGACAAAAGTTAGTAGGGGCAAATTGCCTGGCTCACAGTTCAGTTGAGTGGAGGATCTCTCTCCGTGCCATCCTGAAGCACTGCAGCTGCCGGTATCCACACTGTCAGAGACTGCTCCTGTCAATGCAAGTCCCGCTCACTGCTAATTCCAAGTCTCACTTTGAGGGTATGCAGTCCCCGGTTAGAAAATCTCTATTTCGAAAGTTTCTATTTCGAACACTAAATTGCGAATGTTCGCTATTTCGAATGTTCGCTATTTCAAATTTTCTCTATTTCTACCATTCCCTATTTCTAATGCAATAGGTTACGAAACATGCACATTTCGATTATATTTCTATTTCTATTTCGATTGTTGTATTTCGAATATTCTCTATTGCTAATATTCTCAATTTCGAAAAATTCAATTTCATAAAGCTCCCTATTCAGAATATACTTCTATTTCGAAATTTCTATTTTCAAATTCTCTCTATAGCTATTCTTTTCAATTCCGATCTCATCTATTTCTACATTTTCCTATTTCAAATTTTGTTTCTATTTATAATGTTGTTATTCATAAATAAATAAATATATAAATAAATAAAGTATAATAAACAATTATATTATATCATACATAAATATTTAGTAAATAACAATAATATATTAAGTAATAACAATAACAGTAATAATAATAATAATGATGATAATAATAATAATAAATAAAAAAAATATAATAAACAATAATAAAATATTATAAATCAATAATTAATAAATAGCAATAATATGATATAATAAATAATAACAATACCAATAATAATAATAATAATAACAACAACAATAATAATAATAGTGATAGCAATCATAATTATAAATAAATACAATAAATAAATAAAACTATTAACAATTTAATAAATGAATAATAACATTCAACTATTGTAAAAGGCACATTGGATCATGAAAAAAAAAAAAAAATGTGCGAAATTTTCGCACATTTGCTAATGCTACAGTCCCGCCTAGAACGGCCATTTTAGAATCAAAAATGCCATTTTAGAATCGAAAATGCCATTTTAGATTCGATAAGGGCATTTTAGAATCGAAAATGGCGCGCGCTGAGAGGTTCAGTAAACTGGAGCTGCTGATCCTGCTCCGTAAAATGGACCAGCTGGGGCCAGGTCAGCACTCCAATGCTGAGAAGAGGCATGCATACCTCTCAGCGCGGTGCCTAATTCGCAGAAGAACAGGCCAGCGGCACCGCCTGTGCCAGCTACAGCACCGCTGGTCTGACCTCCGCAGGAGGCAACCAGCTAAGCTAGCCAGGCTGCGGAGGACTGTGAGAAGTAAGTGTTCCTATCTATCTGTCTGTGTGTCTGTCTTTCTTTCTGTGTCTGTCTGTCAATCTTTCTGTGTGTCTATCTGTCTGTCTTTCTTTCTGCGTTTGTCTGTCTATCTGTCTGTAATGTATATTCCATGTATGTAATGAAATAATAGTTTTATTTATTTATTTATTTATTATTTTGTTATTGTTTCACATGAATTGTTATTGATATTAATATTAATTGTTATGTATTGAATTCTTTCATTATTAATTATAATTAATTAATATAATTTATTAATGATTGTTATTTTACTTATTATTATAAAAATTAATGTCATTATTTGATATGGTTTTATTCACAAATAATTAATTAATATTGATTTATAAATCATTACTTATTATTATTATTATTATTACTAATAATTTATTTTTGATTTTAATTATTATTTTTTTCTTTTAGGAGCTATCCAGAGAAGGAGAGGAGAACCTCCTCCGCCATCTCTCTCCTCCTCCGCCTCCTCCTCCTCTTCTTCTTCTTCTTCTTCTTCTTCTGCTGCTGCATCCTCAGCCTCTCCTGCCCATCCC
>WWET01001658.1:59356-86865 GCA_011038615.1 Limnodynastes dumerilii
CCCTCCAGGGAACAGGTCCGGGATAGGGATGTATTAAATAATGGCTCCAGATGGTAAAAACAAAGGGAGAGGCAGAGAAGCAGATATATGGTGTAGTATGTTCAAAACATCAATTTATTGAGTAATGCAACAAAATTATACACACAAACCAATAAATCGGCGCTGGAAAAAAGAGGACAAATTGTAGCTGCAGCTGAGTCCAGGGATTGTGAACTCCCTTTTTGTGTCTATAGCAAGAAAAAATAGGATGAGCAATATAAGAGTGCTCATCTGCCAAGTTGGCGTAATAATATACCAAAAGGCCAACTGATGCGTTTGAAACGCAATTGCTCATCCGAGGTTATGTTTTTGCAGCAAGCGGAGGAGCTTTTTGAGGTATTAAGAGGAAGAGGATACCCGGAAGCCATCCTCAAGAAAGCACTTAGGGAAGTTAGTAACATTGATAGAACTACAATGCTTAAAGTGAGAACTGACACGGAGGGGAATTCGTTAAGTACTACTAAAGATTTAGATAGTTTTGAAGTATCCTTTATTTCTAAATATAATAAGAAATCCTCTGCCATTAAAAGAATAGTTTTGGATAACTATCCCTTACTGCTGCTGGACCATACCTTGAGATCTGTTTTACCCCCAGCACCGAAGATCATTTTCAGGAAGAATTCGAATTTAAAAAACATTCTAGCCCCCTCTGTATTAAGATCCTGTAAGTCTGATTTAGGCCACCCAACTAAGTGGCTTCCTGATAAACCACAAGGAAGCTACAAATGTGGGGGTAATAGCTGTACTACCTGTAAACACATCATTAAGGATATCCCAAAATCAATAATGGGATTACAGGGATTGAGCACCCGGGGCTTTATCAATTGTAACACGATATTTGTTGTGTATGCCCTCCTCTGTCCGTGTAATATGATATATGTAGGACGTACCATACCTCCATTGAAAACACGATTTATGGAACATAGGAGGGGCATGTTAAACAAATCTCAAAAACATAGTGTCCCAAGACACTTTGGGGAACATCACAATGGGGATGTGGACGGCCTTAGGGTTGTGGGTTTGGAATTTGTCCCTAGGACTAACAGGGGGAGAGATAGATTCAAGAGGTTGTGCAGGCAAGAAACGTACTGGATCTTCTCCCTGGATAGTATGAATCCAAAGGGACTTAATGAAGCTATGGAGTTAAATGGCATATGCTAAGGACTCTATTGATTACTTGCCTGTACTAAAATTTGGGAATCTATGTAAATTATTTTTGGGAATTAATTTTGATTACTCTCATAATCATTATTATCTTTAGTTATTATTAAGTATTTCCTGTTTTTTGATTGGTTTAGAGTTATTTATTTTTATTTATATATTTATTCTTTTTGTATAAAAATTGCCCGAACCTTCACCCCCTACTCCTTATAATATTAAACTGCCTCTCCTATAATCCCCTAAATTAGTAGGGAAACTTCTTTTTACTATCCTACAATATTGTGGTATCTCTTTCTGACCCTTTAGACTTCTATAAGTAGGTTATGAATTTGTAAGGAATAATCCTTTGTCCATGCCTAAGAAAATCATGTTTACAGTGTTGAACCTCTTATCTGGGAGCATCACGATGGAGCCCCAACTGATTGGAAAATAAGAACAAAAAATAAAAATATATATGTGTGTATATATATGTGTGTAAATGGGAAACTGTAACAGATCTGGCTGTTAGTCACAAAGCTCAAATTGCAAATGTTCTAGAGCCATAAAAAATGCAAAATACTTTGTACTGATACACCAGTGCTCAGCATATTCTATGTATATGTGGTGTGGACTGTGGGGAGATATTTAATGTAGCTTCTGGAGAGGAAAAAAAAAATAGGATTTTGGTTACTCACCATAAAAAAAACTATTTTCTTAGTCCATTGGGGGATACTGTGAACACTGTGATATAGGAAGTGGTCCTGGAGTTAAGGACACATTCGAAATTTGAGTTTTTAACTGTATTGCTCCATTTCTACCCTGCTCCTCCCAATTGGGAAGCACAGCAGTTTTAAATAATCAAGTCCAAAAGAGGGCTGTGTGGGTGGGAGCGCGGTCTCCCCAATAGAGAATTGGACTTTACTTGAGTAACAAAAATCCTCTTTTCTCTGTCATCAAATTGGGGAACACTGCAGACATTCAAAAGCTAATAGTAAAGGAAGATAAAATGTTCTGAGGGTGCTCCTAAAGAAGCCTGCCTAAACCCAAATAAGATTGCCACTTAATCTAAAAGTAATACAGCAGGATTTTATACTAAAGCTAAAAGGGAAGATGGTAAAAATTTAAATAAAAATACAATGAACAGAAGAGATATTTAAATCAAATCAATATTTGGTGTTACCACCCTTTGCTTTCAAAACCCAATTCTTCAAAGTACACTTGCACACTGTAGAAAATACTATAAAAAAATTACTTTAATAGATAAAAGTTAAAATACAAGAAATCATAAACAAACAGTAAATATCATAAGCAGATTATAAAGATTGACTGATTATTGAAGAAATGGCAACACCATTTTGTTTTAAAAAAAAATGAAGTGTAAATTGGCTTAAAAGGTTAAATGAACCTCACCATTAGAAGAATTGCTGGCCTTATTCTTCTAATGGTGAGGTTAATTTACCCTTCCCTTAATTTATTATATATATTTATAAAATATAGAGCTTGGGAGACTCCATGAGGTATGCTCTTAGTTTGGAAAGAAATTGGATATTTGACCTAAAGTTAGGGCTCTATTTAGTTAATATTAGAGTTAGGACTGCTCCCACAGAGAAGCCTTGATGTTGGCGGAGCAGCTTATCAAATTTCTGCAGATTTTTGTAACTAATTCTCTGATTTTTATTTTAAAGATAGAAATTCATATTTAGTTACTGAGTAATGGCTAGAGTGCCAGGCAAAATTAATTTTTCACAGTTGTATGCCCTAATATAAATTTTTTATGTCTCTACTCAGATTTTATATCTGCATTTACTTGTTATTGTTCATATTCATTGTCCCCTCCAAAGTTTATATATTATATAAAGGTTTAGTTTAAGAACCATCTAACTAACCTTTTCTATCTGGGCTTGTTTGATTAAAATATATTCTAGACACGTTTAACATGTAGACAAAAAAATAGAAAATAGCAATAGATCAAAACAGCAAAGAAAATAGTCACAATAGTAAGAGTACTAAATCGATAAAAGGTAATCATAATAATCCAAAATAAAAATACTCCAAAATATTCCAATGTATTGTGGCACAGGATGTGTGGCACAGGATGTGTGCACTAATTGGATGTATAGTTTATTGCAACAGTCTGTTTTTAATGAAATGATAGAAATTCACAGTACTTAAATTTAAACCAGTGAAGAAAAGCACTTCTTTTAGGATTTGAAAGTAGGAGCAGTAAATCTGTGATTGTTCATGGCCTTAAGACAGAAATGACCAAACTGTACCTCAAATGACCAGACTGTACCTCTCTGACCAGATTATTTTCATGAAAACAATCACTAATGCTCTGAACTTAGATACTGTGGGCTGATTCAGAATTGAAAGTAACAGGAAAATAAGAAGCAAATACAATGTTGATCTGCAAGAGAACCTAATTCAAAATGTGCAAAGCAAACAAGTTGAGTAGTGATGTTTTGTAGCTCAACCTTAAATAAGAGTTTAAAAATAAAGCTCAGTTCATAGAAAACCCTTTGTAGTGAGGTCTGTGCTTCAAAAAGATATCCGGAGATCTTTATCAAAACATGTCTGAAAGCAGAAAAACCCCTTACAGTATTCTGTGGAAGAAGTCCATACGACAGAGAACTTATGCATTCCAAATTTGTAATAACCAAATGCTATTCAATGCACAGGTGCGACAGCTATGCATCGGAATTTACTAGGAATGATTCTCATTTATGCAAAGTAACCCATTCTGACGGCAAGCTCAACCACCAGCCATGGGTACAGTATGTTTGGTGGGTGGGTGCAGTGTTCTCCCCAGAAAATTTTGTCAGCTGGGTGGTATTAAATAGTAGCTGGGTGGGGGCAGGGTGATATTTGCAAAAATAATACTTGACAAGGCTACAAACATCTGTTTCCACTGCGGAGCTCCTCGTGGCTGCTGCACTACTGGGAACTAAGCTTTTGAGGTATCAGAATCTGCCTTTCTTGTAACTATTTGTTCTGTTGGTTGTGATCTTCTGGTGGAGGCAATGAGACAGGGCCGGTGCTGGGGTTCTCAACACCCCATTGCAAACTATACATTTGTGCCCTCCTGTTAAACAATTTAACACTTAACACCAGTAACCACCCTACATTACAGTATCCATGTGAGCATTATAAAATACCGAACACATTCTTGTAACAACAATAAAAGAGAGCAAATCCTAGTCTCTACTATACAATACAAACAGCTTCCTAGTCTCTGCTGTACAATTCCCACTGCATCCAAGTGACTGCCATACAGTACTAACCAGTGGTCGAAGTGTAAATTTAGAAGTGGTGGCATAGACATTTAGAAGTGGCGGTATAAAAATATAGAAATGAATGGAGATTTATAGCTTTTTTTATTAAACCAATGGGAGAAGTGGCGGTATGTCATACCACTATATACCTAAAAGACCGCATATACGCAATCTACGTATCGAAACAATACGCAGATTACGTACAATAGCTACTACGCATGCGCAGTAGCTATTGTTCATTGAATTACGTCCGTCTATGGAAGACGGACGTAGTTCTGGATCCGGCCCAATGTGCGTATTTAGGTCTGGATTCAGGCTTATATCAAGGTCTTCAAAACCAAATAAGAGAAAAACAAAACAAGGATTAGGGTCTCATCAGGCATGCCGTCAAACTACGCAACCTAAAGAGTGGCAATAAAGGCATTCCAAGACCAGAAGATTGTAACAAAACAGAAACCTGAGGATGGCAACTTCTAAGACCTGATTCACACTTAAGAATGAATTTAGGAATGTTCCTAAATATAAGCAGATAAGCCCAGATCCATAAGAATGATTCACAAATACTAAAGAAAAATGTTACCCACACACCAAGCTTCTTAAGAACTAAGACCCGTATTCAGAGTACCGGACGTATAACATATATGTTCGGTGTTTACCGATTTGTACTACTGCGCATTCGAAAGACTGCATTTACGCAATCTACGTAAGAAAAACATACGTAGATTACGCAAAAAAATTACTACAAATGCGCAGTAGGAAAAATCGCAAAACACCGGACATATATGTTATACGTCCGGTACTCTGAATACAGGCGTAAGAACGCTGTTTTCTGCATATGCGTGTATCTAGACACAGGTTTGTTTCCTAAATGAGAATTGCGCGTGTATTTAGGTGATTCACAGCTAAGCAAAGAGACACATTCATTGACTCAAATAAGAAGCAGATTGATTTTCTTAGGCTCCCTTTGTTTTATAATTAACAAAAGTAACCAAATAATTTGTAAAAAAATAAATAAAAATATAGCAATATGCCAAAAAATTTAAAATAAATACTTATTGATGCATTAAGAAAAAATCATTCAGTTTTCAAAGCTTAAATATCAAAATTATAAATATCTAAATAAATTAGACCTAAACAAAATTAGTATTTCAGGGTCACACACAAACACTGCAAACTTGCAAGTTCTAAAAAAAAAAAAAAACTTTTGTTAAAAAAGGTTTACAACAAACAATGAAATCATGCACAAACTGCAAATAAATGTAAATAACGAGTACCTTTTAAATTTTAAGTGAAACACAAAATTGTTTCAATCAAAGCGAACACATGTATTCATTATAATCACATAGTAGCTGTGTGTTGAACAAACATAAAAGCATGATGCTTTGGTTCTATATTAACCATGCAGATGTCAACTTAAGAATGTTAGGGGGCATCCATTTTTCGTGCATATGTTAGCTTCCGCAAGGCCTTCTTAACTGTGAATCATTCCTAAGTTTTGAGGAACACCCATACTGTACATTAGCAGTCCGAGTGCTGCTCATTTGCATTAAGAGTCTTGCCCCTCTAGCCACGCATGTGGATGTAATTCTGTTCTGAAGCATGAATCATTCCTAAGTAGCTGTTCTTATCTGTGAATCATTCGGACATGGTTTCAGTGCATAGTTTTGAGTTCTGGGCATGCTCAGTTTAACTGTTCTTAAAAATACACACAGAGATTCTGTTACTACTTAGTTGTGAATCAGACCCCTAATTTCTACAGCTTTTTGGATACCCTCGGAAGCATTGGAATCTGATGAAAGAAGTACATTAGAGAAAAATAAATACAAAAGCAAAAATAAAAACACAGGCGAAAAACATGTCTGACTTAATAGGGCACTTGGGGACAGATTTACTAAGCTTCGGGAAAGAAAAAGTGGAGATGTTACCCACAGCAACCAATCAGATGGGAAAGAAAAAGTGGAGATGTTACCCACAGCAACCAATCAGATTCGAGCTGACATTTTCTAGTATGTAATAGGAAAGTGTGAACTAGAAACTAATTGGTTGCTATGGGCAACATCTTCACTTTTCCTCTCTGGCTGCTTAGTAAATCTGGCTCTTAAAGTTTTATAGCGCCATGACTCTAGAACAACCTACTAGAACCCAATGTTCACTGTGTCTCCCAATTGGATGACAGAGAAATTAAAGATGATGACCATAATAACAAATCAGATTCCAGCAATCTTCTAGAATGTGTTAAATGGTAAATGATACCTAGAATACAACCAGCTTAAAGTTCCAGGCACATTTTATTTTATACTACAGCTCAACACATACCATTAGAATTAAATTGTATACCTGTAGTCCCTTTAATATGTTCTATAGTACTAAACAGAGATTCTAAAAAATAAAAGAAAGGCTTTCTAAACCAAAGGTAAGTGTATACAGCACTAAGTAACCTGAACCATGCTCACCTTTCTCATATTTGAATTCAGTAATTTTGTCAGATTTTCTGTTTACATAGTAACATAGGACCGTATTCACAATTCATAACTCCTGCAGACTTCTGTACACTACGTACGGAAGTCTTCTGGAAAATGGTTATGGGTTATCATATGGAATTTAGGAGAATGTGTGAATATAGTCCATAGTAATATATTTGATGAGGTTGAAAAAAAGACACCAGTACATCAAGTTCAACCTATTATGGATCTCCTGCGATCCCTATCTTATAAATGAAATTTATCCAGATGAAGCAAAATCCCAGCTGAAAAAAATCCCCACTGACCTAGGATGACAGTCCTATTTCTCCCTGGATCCACTATTATCCTTTATTTTAATTAACAGTCCTTCAAATTTTGCATGCTCTTTTCTGCAAAAAATTTGTCTAACCCTTACTTAAACATTTCAAGTGAATGTGTCATCACAACCTTCCCTGGTAGTGAATTATACATATCTTGACTTTTTTTTTACTGTAAAGAACCCTTTCCTTTGATGGTTGTGAAACTTCCTTTTCTCTAACCTTAGTGGGTGACCCTGTCTCCTGTGTACAGTCCTGTATTGATCTTTAATGTATTTGTATATAGTGATCATATTTCCACTTAGTCACCTCTATTAAAGTAAACATGCCTAAACTGGCTAACCTTTCTTCATAGCTCAATAATTCCATATCGCACTTTGTAGCCCTTCTCTGAACCCTGTCCAGTTCTAAAATGTCTGTTTTATGGAGTGGTGCCCAGAACTGAACTCTGTGGCCCGGATTCATACTACCGGACGTCTTGCTTAAACGTCCGTATTTAACGATAGTTGCTACTGCGCATGCGTAGTAACT
The DNA here is from genome assembly GCA_011038615.1 of Limnodynastes dumerilii. Taxonomy (NCBI): domain Eukaryota; kingdom Metazoa; phylum Chordata; class Amphibia; order Anura; family Limnodynastidae; genus Limnodynastes; species Limnodynastes dumerilii. Next base: position 67,118 of record WWET01001658.1, read on the forward strand.
ATTTTACGTAATCTACGTATCGTTTCTTTATGTAGATTGCGTATATGCGGTCTTTAAGACTGCAAAATTACATTGTCTTTCCTTGCATTTATGCCCCTTTTTATGCATGCTAATACTTTATTGGTCCTTGCAGCTGGTGCTCAGCATTGAGCACTATTGCTATGTCTATTGTCCACAAGCACCCCCAAATGTTTCTCCATTAAAGATGTTGTTTCCTAGACCCAGTTCCCTTATTTTGTGGACCAACCTCTTGTGTGGCACTGTATTAAAGGCTTTTGCAAAATCTAAGTAGATCATGTATACTGCAAAATCCAGGTCTAAGTTCAAATTAACTTACACATAGAAGCTAATTAGGTTAGTTTGGCATGACCTATCCCTCACAATTTCAGGCTGATTCCCACTAATACTCTTATTGTGCGCCAAGTAATCCTGAATACTTTCCCTTAATATACCTTTTAGCAGTTTCCCAACTATTGATGTTAAACTTAAAGGTCTATGTTTAACCGGTTGTGATCTCATTCCCCTTTCAAACGTCAGTACATTCCCTTTGTACAGAGCCTGCTTAAATTGAATCTATGAAAATTATGAATAACAATCTAGCAATTTCTGTGTTTAGCTGCATAAGAACCCTTTGGTGTATGCAGTCAGGACCTGTGGCCAGATTTACTAAAGTCGAGTTTGTCAAAATCGCCAGTGTTTTCTATTTTTTACTGCCAATTTTGAAATCTCTTTTCACTAAAGGTGATTTGGCTATTAAATCGCCAGAGACGTGTTTTTGTAAAAATTGCCGTTGTTGATCTATCTCTGGCAATTTTTGCCATTCAGGAGATACAAATCTCAGATTTACTAAGGGGTGCGTTTCAAACTCGCTTTAGAATGGGTAAAAAAAAATCAAAAGAGATAAATAGAGGTGGTTGTGAGTGTTAAACAGTAAAAGCCCCCGATACCCACAACTAAATAGTAAATGTCTTCAGTATACATAAAGTAATCATTACCGTCGACTGATACCCCTAAACATACGAAAAATTGCCCCAATGCACAAATATTTAATGACTATCCACCAATACCCCTAAATATACAATAAATGTCCTCAATACACATAAATAATTCATAAATGGCCACGATACACGATTATACAATAAATGGGTAGGGGTCTTAGGGTTAGGGTTCCTTACATTTCGGAGCACCATGGGGATTGATTGCTATGCCTCATCAATGCATAAGCAATCGATATCCCAGCCAGTTCAGGACTGGCTGGGAGCGAACGGCCCAATCGAAATAGGGCTGTTCGCAACGGGGACCCACATTAATTCTGAAGACAGCCCACTATATCTTATACTTAAAAACTGCATCCCATTCTATGCCCTTTATAGACTACTTTAGCATATTAAAACTTGCCTTTCTAAAACTTGAAGTCCTACTTGATCCCTTATACTGTTGCTTCTGGAAACTAATTTCAAAAGTGATCTTAATATCACAGTTTAACGAGTACTCCCTTACTTCTTGAATATTTGATATAGCCTCTATATCATTTGTTAATACTAAGTCCAGTATAGTCTGGTTCCTAGTTAGTTCCTCTACTATTTGGGGCATGTAATGGTCTTTTAGTGTGTTCAGAAATCTGTTTCCCCTAACTGTACCAGAAGCCTCAGTTCTCCAATCAATGTCTGGTTAACTAAAATCACTCATTATTAAAGCTTGACCTAGCTGTGCAACCTTTACAATTTGCTGTAGAAGTTGGGCTTCTTCAATCAAACTAATATTTGTTGGTTTATAGCATATCCCTATCTGCAGCTTCATTGAAGTTTTACTTCCACTGGATATTTCCACCCAGAATGCCTCTATTTTATCACCAATACCCTCATAAATAACTTCCTGTATACTTGGTTTTACACTGGCTTAACATAAAGACCTACTCCTCCTCCCTCTTTAGTTACCCTATCCCTCCTGAAGAGAGTATAACCCTCCAAGTTAACTTCTGGTCACCTGGTACTTGCCACCTGGTGTCCCACTATGCTTTCACTTTGCTACACATAGCAGCATGCACACATTGTGGTAGAACCAGAACTAAGTGCGTTAGCGTATTTATGCTAGCCGGTGACGTAAAAATGCTATTTTGTATGTACTGTGCATGCTTGTGGAAGATGTTACGCCATGTAACTCTAAACGTACGTACCAGTCTTCTATCAAAAGCGTAACAGCCATATGACACCCGTAGTTACGTTTCGGAGGCGGGGTGAGGCATTTAAATCATACAGTATGGGCGTGCTTAGGCACTTACGTACGCAAAGCCTTTACGCAAGTCAGTAGTTACGCTTTGAAAAGTTAAGGTAGGGTTTAGCAAGTGTAAAACAGCCAAAGTACATACGAGCGAGGGGAGTGTCCAGGGGAGTGCATAGAACATACGCTAGCGTGAATGTAATGGGAACGTAGGTCTGGATTTGGCCCATTGTCACCATACTAAATACCCTAGAAAAAAAAGACTATTAATACAGTTGAACATCTAATGTTAAACACACATGGACAGATCCACTGAGTAAAATGACAACGACAACAACGTGGTAGTTTCCTTTCTGGTCCTCTGCTATTGTTCCATAAAAATCTGCTAGCCAGATTCAAGCTTACTAACAAAACTACTCAAATATAATTTGCCTTGAATTACTGTCATCGATATTCTCTTAACTAATCTATATTGTCCATATAGTGCTTCAGATACTAAGCATACCCAACAAATACACACAAAAAATTACTTCACCGTTAAGAAACAAAAATATTCAGAAAAATTTGGAAGCATGATTGTATTTTATAGGATTATTTGACACAACAATCAATCCATTTAAAAAGACCTTTCCATTGTTTGAGGTCAAAGCATTATGCATGACATCCGCATTTGCAAATAAGGCCTACTGGTTACTGAGGGGGCTGCGCATGACAAGAACATTTACATTTGCATTAGGCAGTGTGCATATCTGAAGCAGTGCTGGTCGACTGCTTTAGCTGTATGTCTTCTGAGGCGGTGCAACTATAGGGAGACAAAGGGGAATCTCAGCTCCTTCCAGAATGGTTTAGAAAACAAGAAATACACAAATCAGGATATATTATAACAGAGAAGTTGTATATATTGCAGATGTGTGACAAAGGGCACATGAAAAGTACAAAGAGGTATTAGAAACATATGCATGAAAATACTACTTAAGATAGCAAATGCTTTTAGAGTAAAACAAAAACAGTTTTTGAGTTTGCATATTATTATTAGCATAAATTTATAAAAGTACCACAAATCTTTATAGAAAATATTCACATCAGTCCATTGGAGCTTCACTCTAAGTTCCCTAACACATTATATATATATATATATATCAATATCAATCAATTAACCTACCAGCATGTTTTTGAAGTATGGGAGTAGCGGGTTCTTTTATGTCAACTTATGTTCCAGTAAAAAATAGACAAGCACCATTCCAAGCGCACGCAATCTACATATACGATATACTTTCCAGTGAGTGAGTGGTGCAGTGAATTTTAACACTGGACAGAACACAGTAGGGAATATGTATACAATTGTAACCTAGGGCCGTACTCACAGATCCGCTAGCTAAAGGTATGCAATTATACGCACGTACGTTGCAAGGCAACACCCATGACACTCCCCTCACATGGACAGGTTTTCGGTATCTTACGCCTCCATAGGGCACCTTTATCTTTACGTGTGCATTTACGTGTGTATAATACTTACGTACGTGCGTATGTAACTAAACGTGCCCTCAAATGGCCATTTAAATGCCTCCCTCCACCCACTTTCACGCATCTTTGTCCATATGGATTTCAACCACGTCCCTCCACACATATGTCCGCAAGTGCGATTCACACGCATGTGCCTTATGGACTTCCGTGCGTCAATTCAATGTAAATAGCGTAAATAAAGTTACTACGCATGCGCAGTAAATCCGATCCTAAAAATACACATGGAACTCCGAGCAAAACCGGATCTGTGAATACGGCCCCTAATTCACTATTTAAAAATACACATGTCCCTTTTGGCCTATGCTTTCACCTTACTATTACATACTAGAAAATGGCAGCTAGAATCTGATTGGTTGCTATGGGCAACATCTCCACTTTTCCTTTACCGTAGCTTAGTGAATCTGGTCACTAGAGTGCTTTCGCATGCTTTCTAGTATGTCGCTATATTTCAGAAAGAAAACAATGGTCAAGATCAACCTAAATATTCAATTTGTACAATACAAAGTACATATGTATAGTAAAGGCATATATTAATTTAATCTGTTAGGATTTTTTTCTGTGAAAAACTGTAAACACAGAACTGACAAGAATCCATACATAACATTTAAAGTAGAAAAGAGATGTGAGGAAAATAAATAATATATTCCTGTTCTTTCACTACTGACATGTAATGCAGCAGCATGCATATAGCACAGTGGTGCAATCACCTCATCTCTCTTATATACTTCAGATACAGGACCACTGCAATGTAAATCCAGAGAAAAACCAGTGACGATAAGGAATCTCTCATGAGGTCTCTGTGTGTCCACTTATGCACCACAAACCTTTGATAATTTTGGCTGTAAATCTATCATCATCAATGATCTTCAGTAACTGCTCAAATATTTAATGGAAAAAGTGTGAGGGTAAACTCCCGAATTTTTATACTGCTTACCACGTCGCCTTTTTTTCTTTTCCCCATCCTCTCCAATTTCCCCATCGTCATCCTCATCATCCTCTGAGCCGCTGTCATCCGAACCAGAGATTTCCTCCCCTGAAAGTATATCAGGAATGACAAATTCAGCACCATGGTAGAATGGCAGAATTGAAGTAAAAAGGAAACAGTTAGAGAGCTGAAAGTTGTCTATCCTTCATCTAATCTTACATTGTAACAGTCTACAATTCAAAATTACCTTCCTCGAGTTTCTTTTTAAGTTCTTCAATTTCTTTTTGAAACTGCCGCAAAAGGGCATCTTTTGGGTCTTCATTAATTCTGGCTTTATTCTTAATGTTTTTAGCTCTATTTGCATATCGGAGAGTGCTGATTGTTTCATCATAGTTGTAGTCTGCGGGACCGATGTTTGCACACTGTAAAGAATAAATCAAGATTTTAAAGCATTTATTATTAAATACTATAATTTGAAGGCTGCATTAAGAAAAGCCGAGTACAACTGCTCTCAAACTTGTTTTAGCATGTATCAGTTACCCACTATGGAATCAGGTCAACACCACTGACCAATTCCATTATATCCTCATTACTCTCTCCTCAATTCCTTTCTTACCTACATCACTCACTCCATCCTTGCTATGATCCAGCTATTAACACATCCCCTCCTTAGCGCACATTTTCTCAGATCCCTGTTCCCTCCTTTTTATGACATTGGGCCTGATCCAAAACTATGAATGACAGGTGACTTATTCACACTTGATATGTAAGTCCCCTATTCCATGCATTCTGCACTTTCCCATTGCCATGGTTAGGTGCGAAAGTTTTGGACTTATGGAACTAATATCTATTCATCTGCCCAGAGCCATTTAGATATTTATAAAATCATTCAAGGGCTATACAAAATTATTAACTTAAAATTAGCCCCAGTATTCCCCATCATGTCTCAAGCTCCCCAGTATCCCCCATCATGTCTCCAACTCCCCAGTATCCCCCATCATGTCTCCAGCTCCCCAGTATCCCCCATCATGTCTCCAGCTCCCCAGTATCGACAATCATGTCGCAATCTCCACAGTATTCACCATCATGTCACTAGCCCTCCCCAGTATCCCCATCATGTCATCAGCCCCACAGTAGCCACATCATGTGCCTCCAACTCCCCAGTATAAACCATCATGTCACTAGTCCCCCTAGTATCCCCATGTCTCTCAAGCCTCCCTATATTTCTCATTGATGTCCAGCCTTCCAGTATTCCCTCACTGCTTCACTTACCTGAGATGTCTTCCCTTCCTCTGATCGCAAACCCTGGCAGCTGAAAGGGGGTTTGCGATCAGCTGCTCTGTGTAACTACAACGGCAGCTATCCCCATCATGTCTCTCCAGCCTCCCTATATTTCCTATTGATGTCCAGCCTCCCAGTATTCCCTCACTGCTTCACTTACCTTAGAAGTCTTCCCTTCCTCTGCAGCATGCGCTCCTGCTCCTTCTCCTTTCTAGTGACGCTGGTGTCACCAGGAAGGAGTGTCCTCTGCATGCAGGAAGTCACTGTATCAGCTGCCAGGCAGAGAACACAGTAGCTGATCGCAAACCCCGGAAGCTGAAAGGGGGTTTGCGATCAGCTGCTCTGTGTAACTACAGTGGCAGCTGATAGCAGGGACCGCCTGTGGGTTGGACCTATCCGTCTGAGGGCCAGACCAGACTCCAGACTAGATTGAGTGCACTTTCCAATCACATAAGGAACCCCTCAATACATCCACAAAACTCTCCTACACCTGGATCCGGGTCAATTATCATGCATACAACTACCACTTTTCACCACTCATCACCATATATATTCAGCATACATCTGTATTCTAACCTTACAATGCAACTTTGGAATGAAAATATAATTTTAATAGCATATCATTAAATAAAGTTTCATAAATATAAGCATATGCACTGTTGTTATTTACTGGGGCATCTGTTTTCTATGAATCATCCATCCTACACACTTATCAGATCTCAATCAGAATGAATTTACAGAAAGTGACTTCATCTGTGTAAAATAAACAGGTGTGAAATTAAAATGCAGAAAATGATTCCTACCATCATTGTCTTTGAATTTCCACCCAATGAATCCTGCAACAATCTAGTTAGCTTGGAGTTCCTGTAAGGCACGTGAGTGCTTTTCCCATCGACCAGAGCTGAGATGACATTACCTAGCGTGGAAAGTGACAGATTAATTTTTGTGGCTTCTTTCAGCCTTTGTCCAGTCGCTCCTGTCTTTCCTTGCCTTTCGGAGCCCTGTGGGAATAAGGAAAGATTTTGTATTAATGGTACATGAATTTGTGTTATTGTTCACAATTTATAGATCACAGTGATATTTTAATGTACACACATACATAAACAATATATTCTATCATAGAGATAGACACAGATGATGGGTAATTTTACACTGTTGGCAGCAGGTAGTGGAAAATTTTAAAAAGGTATCTGACACATGGAATAATACTTTAAACAGCTGATAAGAGGACTGGTGAATATGCTATTACACTATTTGTACAAGTCAATTAAAAAGACTCTTTCATGTACTAAAATTTTCTTCAATTCCCAAAAACAATTACATAAGCAGACCCGGTGCTACTACCAAGCAGGTTTAGGCAGCTGCCTAGGGTGTCAGCCCTGAAAGGGACAGCATGAAGGTTCTCAGAGAAATTTTGCCTAGGGTATTCAGAGACCAAGCACATTATTGTACAAAAGTACATTTCCAAACATTCCGGACCGTATTCACAGTTCTGAATGAGAGATGCGGCCACACCTAACTCACCCGTCCAGCCCCACAACCACTCCCCATTTTTAGGAGCGGCGGTGCTGCGAATATCTGGGTCCAGTGCACCTGTCAGCGCTGGACTGCATCCAACAGCCTGTACAAGTTACAGGTCACAGCTTCCCTTGTGAACGTGTGTCTGCTGGTGTTGGGCTGCCTGTGTCTCTGCCGACTCCTCTCTTTGTATAGCTGGCTGCTGGGCATCCTGGCAGATTTGGCGCGAAAAGGCACATCAACTTCCTTCTCTGTCCTACTTGTCAAGAGTGCCCCCTTGTATACCATTCCTCTACACTCAATGCAGAGGTAGATACAACACCAGGCTGGGATATTGCATGCTGACTCCTGGCTCATATTCAGTGGAGATCTCTTCCCCCTTGTGTGCACAGGAGCTGTCTGGTAGCCACCTTGTCTCTGCCACCCTGAGGCATTGCATATCTGGAAAGCCTTTTTACTTTACAGTGAACCTCATTTGCACAGTAAACCTTCTTATTTCACTCTAATACCCCTGTGCAGTTACTGCTTTACTATAGTGAGTACTTCACAGCCTGTGCAGTTATTGATTGGCTACAACATTCCTGGATACCTATGTATTTATTGCTTGGGGAAATCCGACAGAGCAGTGGCCGCTGCGGCAAAGCTGGAGGAGTTCTGCAGATAGTCTACTTCGCCCTACCAAGGGACACCACTCCCCCCCATGCGGGACCACCCCTCTGACCTGGCTGAACCTGCGCATGAAACATTACAACAAGTGCTGGAGCCCATCTCATACTCTGAAAGGCAGTGACTGACAAGGTTGGAGGTACAAATGGGAATTTCACTGCTCCACCAGGATCTTCAGAAAATTAGGGAGCGGGTGGGAGAAGTTGAACAACAGTTGTCAACCCTGAAGGACACCACTGCTCCATTGAGGACTAATATAACTCAGCTTACCACGCAACTAAATGCATGTAAAGCTAAGTTACCCGACCTGGAGAGTATATTGAGACAAAACAATCTTCACTTTGTGGGTATGCCAGAGCATGCCGAGGGCCAACATCCGGGATCTATTCTTGAGGAGCTACTCATCAAAGAATTTGGAAGGGATACCTTCTCTTCCCAGTTTGCAGTTGAACAGGCACACTGCCTGCCCTTCCAGCCTCCGCTGTCGGTGGCTGCACCGCAGACCTTCATTGCCAAACTGCTCCATTTTTGTGAAAGGTATTCTGTTCTTCATCTGATGTGCCATAGAGGCCCCATCAAATTGGATAACCATACAATATCCGTGTATCCTGATTATGCGTTGGATGTACAGAGCACAGTTCATTACCATCCATCACCGCTTAACGGATCTTTAATTTTCATATTCAATACGTAACCTGGCCACGCTCTGTGTGGTGGCGGACGGAACTACACATTTCTTTACTACCCCGCGGGAGGCAGAGACCTGGCTGGAGAGACATTCACGTCATAGAGATCCAGATGGCCGCTGACAGGTACTTTACACCCGCTACAGTGCTGGGCTTTAAGTATGATATCTGCCCAGGAGGGTAGTCTTGGACGCTATCCAGTTTAGCCCCAGCATGTGTCTTGTTTGCAGGGCCACTCCTCCGCTCTTTGTGGCCGCAGAGAGCACTTGTTGCTACAAGTTTAGTTTTTGCTAATTGTTGCAATTTAACTTAGCTCTTTAAATTAAGTCTTAAGGGTACTAAAGTATACCTAGGTTTTTGGGGTATACAGGGTGGGAATGGGTTGGGATGTTTTGTGTGTACCGTGTGTGTTGTATTGCACAGTGTTTTCATGTTATTTGATGTTTCATATTTATTACTGTGTATTTGCACTGGAATGGGTTTACCAACTTGTTATTGGTGGGAATATTTGGATACCTCCACTTGTTTCCCCTGGTGTAGATATGGCCCACAGCTTTCATGAGTCAAACTAATAAGACAGGTTAAGGATCATGTCATGAAATGTCCAGAGCCTTAATGATACTCTCAGGCCAAACAGGCAGGTCCGGATATAATTTGTCTCTTAGAGACTCGTACCTGTTTAGACATGCACTTATAGCAATGTATAGAGGCTCCCCACCACTGCTGTTTCCCAGGTTAAGAATTGTTGGCAGGGACTCCATCCAGGGGCTCTATCTCCAAGCTATACTCATTCTTGAATACCAGTGTTTCCTGATGCTCTGGAGGGTTTGAGGTTACGATGGGAGGTAGACCTGGGCTCAGAGGATGGCGACGACTGGTTAGACATGCAGGGTTATATACGTGACGCCACCTCTTCTGTACGCCTCCAACAGGTTCATCTTTATATTTTCCACAGATTGTACAGTACCCATACCATACTGTTTAAGATGGGTCAACATCCAGATGAAAATGGTCTCAGGTGTGGTTACATACAGGGAATTTCTGGCCCCCATTGTGGGAGTGTACATTGATTCTGGAATTTTGGAAAGCAGTCTGGGGACGCGCTTTAAGCACTTTATCTATATCCCTCCCTACCGAACCCAAATTGTGCCTTTTTTGGTTTATCACTAGAGGAGACTTTTGATGGAGTAACATAGGGAATACCTTTTCTCCCTAATATCACTGGCTAAAATAGTAGTTGCTCAGGCTTGGATGGCTGCATCCCCCCATCTCATGTCATTGGATATATCTGGTCAATGACATCATTGGTCATGAAAAATTTGGTTATACCTCTAGGAAAGCACTACACAAATTCTATAAGGTCTGGTCACCCTGAATGGACTCCTCATATTGGGCCGTATGCAGACTCCCGGAAGTATAACATAGTCCTGAGTTTAGCGTTTTTGACTGGTGCGCATGCAGTAGACCGCATATACGCAATCTACGTATGGAAAAAGATACATAGATTACGTTATAAATTTACTGCAGTAGTAGTAGTCAAAAACGTTAAACGGGAGTCTGCATATGGCCCACTATGCTCAAATGTTGGGCTCAGATTAAAAGTAATGAATCATCCCCCCTCCTGTTGTATGATTCATTACTTTACCTTTTTTCATGTGTATCTATATGCATTCCAAATCTGTGCAAATGCTTAGAAATTGTTAATTTGATTTATGTAATCAGTTAGTTTGGTTGTACTAATGTTAATGTAATATCACTGTTCATTACTTTGCAGTGTTTTGTTTAAAAATTTGTTTTTCTTCTTTTCGTTTGATAAAAAAAATAAAATAAAGGGAATCACGTACAGAATTTTTCCTACCATGCCCTCCCCGTCTCCTTACCATACCTCCCCCCACCCACTCTTCTTAAAAACTTCCAGAGCCTGCCCCTTTCTTCTTAACAAACTTTGTGCAGTCTTTAAAGACTTCACATAGTCAATCTACGTACATAAGTGGTACGTAGATTGCATAATTAACCTACTTTGCATGTGTGGTAGGTTAATTCTTAAATCGTCATACCTAAGAAGCCAGAGAGCTTCTAAGGTGTGAATACGGTCCTCCATGTCAGAAATTAATTGGTGTTTGTGAATTCTTTGTTAAGAAACAAGATAAAACATAATAAAATAGATGATAGTTTTGTAAATTTAAACCAATGTTAAATATAACCCACACTTGCAAAATGTTTTGAAAATATATTTGTATACTGCATTCCTTTTAACCAAACAGCATGTTTATTTTAAATCATACAAGGGAAAGTCCTCACTACAAATAGTACTCTCCAATCAATATGATCTGCATATGTACGTGTCCACAACGATCAGCAATGTAACAGAAACCAACAACACGTCATGGCTTACAAAAATACCCTGAACCTTATGAAAGATATCCAACTTCCTAAAATTAAACACTGTGAAAGTCATAGTATCATCGAAGACACAGAAAAGATAAAGTAGAATACAAAACCACAAATGATAAAAAAAAAAAACAAAAAAAAAAAAAACATTAAATGGCTTGCAGATATCTCAACAATAGTTAAACCTATAGTTTACCGCTAAGCTGGGCTGAATATGCCACTGCAGGAGTTGCCAAGCTATGAATATAGATGATTCAAGCAGGCTCAGGGTTCCTCTCATTTAACCTTATAAGTCAGTTTATAAGGCACATTAAAGTATAAGCAGTTAGAAGTGAGAGCAGGCACAGAAAACTAAAAAGGCTGAACAGAAACAAATTTAACACAGAACCCAGACCCTGCACAGTATCTTATTTAGAGGTCAATACAATATTAACGCATTTTATTGCTTTCTGATAAATTGCTTGTCAATGTGTACTTCATAAGGTTTTATTATAGTCTACACGCACACATTATTCTATTGCATAAATAATTTATTCCATCCAGTACACCTGTTTTGAACCGGTTGCATTCCCCGCATAGAATGAGGGATTTCCGAAATAGGGGTATCCGAAAGTTCCTTTTCGGATGTCCCTATTTCGAATACCCCTTCAGTTTATAAATTTTTTTCAGAATGGATGAGTAAGCCGATCGGCATACTCATCCATTCCTTTTCAGAAAACACTGCCACTGCCGCTACCGCAGGACCCGCACTATGGGAAAGCTGAGTAACCTCTCCAGGGTTAGGGTCAAGCTACGGGGAAGGGCGGGTTAGGGTCAGGCTGCAGGGGAGGGAGGGTTAGGAACAGGCTGCGGGGAAGGGAAGGTTAGGGTTAAGGTAATGGAAGAGTAGGGTTAGGGTTAGAATTAGGGGAAGGGTTGGGGTAGTTTTTAGGCTAACCTTTCAGAGCACCGTGTTCGGTGCTCCGTGGATCGACAGCTATGAGTCATCGAGGCATAAACAATCGAAATCCAAGCCAGTTCGAAACTTGCTGGGAGGAAACGGTCCTATTTCCGGGGACCCACACCAGTTTTGAACATAGATCCAGAGCATTGTGCTAAAGATATTAGGTCAGATCCTAAGCGAAGTACACTAGCATATTTACGCTAGCCATGACTTCATTTCAGCCATTTGTATTCACTGCACATGCTTGCAGCAGGTGTTAAGCCACGTAACTCCTAACATACGTGCTATCAGCGTGTCTATGAACAAAGGGGCGGGGGCATCAACACAACAACCATAAATACGCTTTGGAGGCGGAGGGAGGCATTTAAATTGGACAGTATGGGCCGTCATGTCTGTAAATCCATTGTGTGGAGTGGCAAATCACAAAAAACAACATAATGTCCATGGACCCGTACGCAGAGATCTGGGGCTAGAGTAACTAAGCTGCGGGAAAGGAAGTGAAGATGTTGCCAAAAGCAATCAATCAGATTCTAGCTCTCACTTTCCTATTACAACTAGAAAATGTCAGCTAGAAACTGATTGGTTGCTATGGACAACATCTCCACTTTTCCTTTCCCGCAGCTTAGTAAATCTGGCCCTTGGAGCCTGCACGGAAGAGGGAAGTGCACTCCACTGTCAATCCCTTCTCCCGTGTGGAGTTCTGGACACTTACATGTCCAGGACCCTACCTTAACTTCTCAACACGGATCTGCGTCCGTTTGAACGCAGATCCATGTGACACTGCTGATCGCCACCCCTGGAGCTTAATTAGAATACCTATCGCCGTCTGCCTGGTAGGTATTAGGCATGCCGGCCCCCCTTTGGATCTCCTAGCGTATGGAACAGAGTTCCATATGCTAGGAGATCCGTAGCGTAACATCTGGAGCACAGATGTTACTTTTCAGGGGACTTACGCAAGAGGTTATCCACAAGTTATTGCATAAGTCCTCTGTCTTTCTTTTCCCCATGTTCTTACATAAGGCAGACACAGAATTAATGTATAAATAAATAGAAAATAGACTGGGTTACTATGATAGTACAATGTAATTAACTAATCAATCTCCCACCAAAACAATCTAGCTATAAAAAAGTATTGTGCAAGTAGGTATTTGTTTCTTTAAATAAATTCCACAGAAGATGCATGTCCGGAAACCCTAGCAGACATCTTAACAAAATCTAAAAACTGTAAACCCACTGCTTGATCTAAACAGCACAATAACATTAGGAACTGATATGATGAATCATGTCATTTCAGACACATAAAAGGCATATAACCTAGTGATTAGCACATACATGGTTCTTGTATAGTTAAATAATCTTAGTACACACAACTGACCTGCTTTTTATAATTGATATTATCTGAACAGAATTGTTCATACTTTTTAAGATATATATATAATGGATAACATCTTTAATAATCATTTCTTCCAGTCACAAATGGTTTCTATGTTACGTGATCTCTGGCAACGACAATAATATAGCTTTCCTTTAGTCAACACCTACGTTAGGTGTCATTTTTCACAGTCATCCTCTATATAAAGATCACTGTATGCTACAAATGTGCAATTTTCAATTTATTAGCCTACATTAAAGCATATTATAAAACACGGGTAGGCAAACCCTGGCAGAGATGCAACAGGTTGACATACAAGGGGTGGTTGTAGTACTCCAATCACATTGCTTTTAAATGTATTAGAACAGTACTCAACAAATACAAGTTCACAAGCCATCATGATAGCTAGAAATTGATACCTAAAGACTGAATTGAAGTGAAGCAGCAATACACCAGTTTATACACACACAGTCTCTTTCTCCTTTGTTTACCAGCTTGGGATAGAAGGGTCTGTGGGCCTGATTCAGAATTAAGAAGGTGCTTAAAATAAGAGAGGAAAGTCACTCGTGGGCTAAACCATGCTGATTGCAGGGGGAGTCAAGTTAATTATATTCTTTGTATGCAGGGATATATCTTTGAATTTCTTACTGCACACAGATACTGACCAGCTTTACTATCACACTGTTATTTAGACTTGGGATAGGAAACATCACCTCTCAACTCTAATAATGTTTGCAACAGATGAAATATGACTCCCCTGCAATCAACATGGTTTAGCCCAGGAGTGACTTTCCTCTCTTATTTTAAGCACTTTATTAATTCTGAATCAGGCCCTGTGCCTGTATCTTCAGTAGGCGAGGGATTAATGGCAATAGGGGCCAACTGCAGGTGGTTTCTTTCAGCATCATCAGCACCCAGCAAGTGCTGATGAGTGTAGTGTCAAAAAAACTGGCACCTATGTTTTTGTGGTGACACCTAAATTTAATAAACATTTGTCAAATCCTGTATTAAAAAGTATTAAAGGAAAATTGAATTGAATGAAAAATATTCATACCGCAAGGTCTACGAGATGCAGCTTTCCCATTCTAACATGGATGTTCCCATCAGCACCTTTCTCACTGCACTCTATAGTGATTGTGAAGATTGCATGAGAGCGAGAGCTGTGCTCATTCATGTTTGTGGCACCAACTGAACCTGAGCAATAAAATAAACAAAGCTAAAGTTCACATCCTCAAAATATATTGAATCTTCTAAGACATCTCATAAACGCTTAAGAATCTAAGAATATTGCAGAAAACAGAAAGAAGCCCCAGACCAAGAGCATTCCAGTTATTTTGTATGTGACCAAAATAAAGGAAAAGGTTGCTACCTGACCGCTAGTGCACATATAAAGTCACACTGATGTGCTGTGTCAGATGTACCTTGAAATTTTGTATAAACTTTTAAAAACACACATTCTATATGCTGCAAAACCTGAACAATAAACATCACATTAATTATACTGCAGGAACAAAAATGGCTTTATTTACCGATGGTCAGACCAGCAAACCATATTCATGATGAGAACTTGCTGAAGGTCAACAACTTACGATTTTTGTGGCCAAGGGTCATAATCCGATCCATATCATCTGCATTGTTCACAACATACCCAGAAAGGTCTTTAATGTAAACGCCTACATCAGGTCTCTCTTTAACCTAGAATAACAAATATCAAAATCTTATTAAGGGTGTTAAAAACAAAACTTATACCCAGTTCAGATTACCAGATAAAAGCCGGGGTTTTCATGAAATGACCCGGCTAAAATAAAGGGGTTTGCGGAGAAAGCCGGGTCCCGCGGCTCCACTGCACAGCGGTGACAGGGAAATCCAGGGTCACCGCTGTCTGTGTGAACGGGCAGCCCGGCGTGTCCCTGCAAATCCCCGGGGTTTGAAAACCCCGGGGATTTGCAGGGCTGGTAATCTAAACGGGGGATTAACTGCAAAAAATGTTACAGCTATCTATTTTCTTTTTTTTTTTTTTATTGAGTTTATTTTTGTACTTTTCAAAAACATTTACATAAAACATACAACAAAAACATTAAACCCCCACACATTCCTCCAGAAACATTTGCAAGGTATCCGTGCTCAAGCAATTATTCCAAACATAATATTTGAAAAAAAGGCATACAGTTTTCGACTTAATGATACATGTAGAGCATAGATTATATATCCCCATACCAGGAGCATATACAGCATTTCACATCACTTATTTGTATTTAGCAAATTGGCATATCAAGTATTTATTTTACTTTCCCCACTCATCAACCATACAGCTATCATTTTCCATTATCGTTTTATAGGTACCAAGTAGCATACTATATAAAAACAATTAATTTACGGTGTATTTTTAAAACAAGTACTTATTATATAATATAAACTAGCCTATTATGAGACTGCCCACCCTGACCTGCTGTGGGTTGCCATTTAAACCCTTCACATACTACATTCAGCAAAAAAGTTTAAAGCCAATAGCATCATATTTGGGAATATAGGACCTGATTCACAACTAAGTAAGAACAGGATTTAAAAGCATTTATTTAAGAACAGTTTAACTGAGCATGCCCAGAACCCAAAACTACACACAAACTATGTAAGAATGATTCACAGATAAGAACGGCTACTTAGGAATGATTCATGCTTGAGCATGTAATGACTTACGCATGCGTGGCTAGAGGGGCAAGACTCTTAATGCAAATGAGCAGCATTCGGGCTGCTAATGTACAGTATGGGCGTTTCTTGAGACTTAAGAATGATTCACAGTAAAGAAGGGCTTGCTCAGAGTAACATATGCACAGGAAAAGATAAGAATGCCCCCTACCATTCTTAAGTTGACATCTACATGGTTATCAGAGAGCCAAAGCCTCATGCTTTTATGTTTGTTCAGCACACAGCTGCTGTGTGATTATAATGAATGCGTGTGTTCACTTTGATTGAAACAGTTAAAGGCTTATCTTTTAAACTGCTGTTATGTCACCATTTTGTGTATGACTTTATATTTGAAAGGTACTCATTATTTACATTTATTTGCAGTTTGTGCATGATTTCATGGTTTGCTGTAAACATTTTTTAAACATAATTTTTTTTATATAACTTGTATGAGACCTTAAAATACAAATTTGTTTAGGTCTAATTTATGTAGTGATTTATTATTTAGATATTTAAGCTGAATGGCTCTTTCTTAATCCTTCAATAAGTACTTATGATTTTAATAATTGTAAAAAAAAAATTCTACAAACAAAAAAAGCCTAACAAAATCAATCTGCTTCTTAACTTAATCAATTAATGTGTTTCTTTGCTTAGCTGTGAATCATGAGGATATTAAAGATTCTAAATATAGGCACGATTCATAGTTGGGAAACAAAGCCTTTCCTAAATATAAGCACCTAGAGGTAACACTCCTAAGTATGGTATGGTTAGCATTTTTTGTTAGGATCTGTGAATCATTCTTACTTACCATTGCGTGCGTAAATTTAGGAACGTTCCTAAATTCTTTATTAAGTGTGAATCAGGTCCATAATGTTTAGCATCTCATTCAGAAGTCTTTTGAAGTGGCTAAAATTTAGCATTGCTTTGCATTATAGATTGATCCAATAGTTTGTATTTCAACTAGACAATTATGTTCTTTTCAATTCAATCTCCTTGAAATTTTTAAAGATATTTAAAAATGCACTTTCTATGAGAATCATTTTAGAAAATATTTTTTAGCATGAAATTTCTGAATTATTATGTTAATTTAATTTTTTTATTAGCTTGTCCACTAGTGCTACCTTGTGGCCACTATCAAATATGACCAACAAGATTGAAAAGTCCTTGTGCAATAGCTGGATTAACTAAAATATGTAAGGAAATTAACACATTTTAAAGGATTTAAAAAACAAAACAAAAACAAAACAAAACAGCTCTACATGAGACCATAATAGTTAAAAGTGCAAGCTGTTGGCAGTGACTTGTGGTACAAGATACTTGACAGCAGATGTTGGATGGATGTCAGGCCAAAGATGCACTTGGTTTGTTAAATAGATAACAGGTTATGCAATGCAGGCACACACTAAGGGTTAACTTGCTTCAGTAATTAATTGAGAGAAGAGGTTCTACAGCAGCAGGAACTCAAGTATTACAGGGTCACACAGAAGCAGGATAAATATGCAGCAACAAGCTGTATATATAATATACTCTGGCACTGAGCACACTGTACTCTCAGTAACAGCAATAGAAACTAGCAACTGTAATGGTAGCAGTATCTGTCATGGCATTGGACCTCCAATTAGCGCAAAAAGGCTGCACATGCACAGGACTGAGTGTCAGCAGAATGCTGACATCATTCCTCTCCACAGTAGCTGACACTAGAGGACCGGCTGCTGTGGAGTGAATGATAGAGGAGACAGCACACCTCTCTCTACACAAGCACCTGTATACCATGCTTCCTTACCTTTACATAGAAAGTGACAGCAAAACAGAAGAGTCACATGGCCCATCCAGTCTGCCCAGTTGTTTATTTAAAACTATACTGAACCTAGACCCTATTTATCCTCAAAGTAGTTTGAGATTTACAATACTGTTCTACTGTGTTAGCCTCAACCACCTCAGATTAGAAGCTATTCCACTTAACTATCACCCTTCCAGTGAAGTAATTTTTCCGCATTTCCTCTGAATCTACCCCCCTATAGTTTATATTCATGCCCTCGTTGCCCTATTACACCTCTTCCTTTGAAAAATGCCACCCTCCTCTAGCCAGTCCAACCCTTGATATTCAATATATATTTGATATACATTAACTCAAGGGGCTTGATTTTCTTTGCCCATAGCAACCAATCAGATTCTAGCTCTCACTTTCCTATTGCAAACTCGAGAGTGTCAGCAAGAATCTGATTGGTTGCTATGGGCAACATCTAGCCCAAGGAATAGTTTGACTTTTCCTATATGATTAACCTGGAAGTTTGAGACTGCCTTGCACTGACCAAGACAATATTAGGTTTTGCTAGTGACAAACAGCCTTCAAGTAATTTTATTTAAAATAAAACAAAATAAAAAAATAATTTCCTTAATGAGAATAACAACAGAAACTCGTCAGACCAACCTATAAATATATATAAATAAAAATAAATGTGGAAAGATGAAAGTAGCTGTTACCTATATTTGCATCAACAGCAGTCTCCATCAAAGTTTAAATTTGCAAGGGATGTTGTTGCCAGTCCTGCTGGCCAAACGCCTACAATGATAGAGCCACCAGCTGAATGGCGACGGAAAATGGAAAATTGCTGTTGGAAATTTCCAAATTTCTACCAATTCCCAACAGGCTGCAGCGGTAGTGTTGGGCTCAGGTAAGCATTAGGGCTCAAGAAGAAAGGTTAGGGCTTAAGGGGAAGGTTATGCTTAGGCTGCGGGACATAGAAGGTTAGGGTTAGGTAGCAGGAAACGGAGGCAACTGCCATTCAACTGTTGCACAATGGTTTGTGGTACCAGCAAAACAGACCATCGTACCGGCAAACCACACCAAATTTGCAATATTCACTTAAAATCATGTATGTCATATTGTCTAACCAACCAATTACTAACAATGGGCCTGATTCACACTACTACTACGCATGCGCAGTATCAAATATCGGGAAACTCCGGACGTGTATGTAATCCGTCCGGTAGTGTGAATCAGGCCCTATATATGCAAGACTCACCTCTAATCTCTGTGTTTGATCTTTTCCCAGTAAATCTCGAACTTCTTCATTATAAATTTCCAAGTAAGACACTCTGACCAAAAACCTACAAAACAGGAATATACAACTGAAACAAAACACATATATGCAAAAAAGCATTTTTTACTGGACAAAGAATTAACGAACCATATTAGCTTATGATTCAAATCATGAAGAAGTCCAACGTGAATCTGATTTTTCCCTGAAGGTTGGTTAAAAACAAATATCTGAGACTGTCTCCCCTTTAATATAATTTTAGTGACAATATAGCATTGTCTATATATATATATATATATATATATATATATATATTGTCTATGTATATTATCTATGTATATGTACATTATCTATATATATCTATCTCTGTTATGATTCATGAAGAAGTCCAACGTGAATCTGATTTTTCCCTGAAGGTTGGTTAAAAACAAATATCTGAGACTGTCTCCCCTTTAATATAATTTTAGTGACAATATAGCATTGTCTATACTATATA
>WWET01001658.1:91348-113879 GCA_011038615.1 Limnodynastes dumerilii
GAAAGAAATGTGATTTTAATAGGATCGGTGGACAGGAATGTATTCAGCAGCAGTCCATTAACCCTCGGAATACTGCCACTTAAGGTAGTAAAAGGCACAGCATGCCCTGCAATACATGGGCATGCTGCGCCTTCTAGTATTATATGTGACGGCATGCTAAGGGTTAATAGCATGCCGCAGAAGGGGTTTTGGATACTGGGAAAAGAGTTTTTGCTATTTTAAAAACAATTAAACATTTTTTAAATGCATATTTACTAAGGGCAGGATGTGTGGCGATTCATTAAGGTTTAAATAATCGCGATCACAAGCATAACCACAGTGAATAAAGCATTAAAAAAAAAATCACCTTTTTTTTCAGCACATATCACACTCTACAATTCATATGGGTCTCTAAACTTTATTCAGTAAATCACTAATTATTGGAATGAACTTGGTCTCATTTATTACTTTAAATATTAATTTAATTTTGAATCAACATATTTCATAATCATCAATAATATGGGTTCTGGTATAACACAAAACAAACAATAAATTCAATTCATACAAGGAATAATTTTCTAAATTAGATATTTTAGTCCAATTCATCATGTCTATTTCTAATATATAAAGTTTTAGGTAGGATAGTAAATCAATTAATAAAATGATATGCCTTTATAAGTTTTCCCTTATTGGGCAAAACTGAAATCCATTATCTGTATCACATCAGTAGACTGGCCGGACAGGAGGGCAGATCCGGCAGTCCGGCGGTAATTGTTGACTTTCTCTACAGTGCCCACCTTCTCTCTATAAAAAGGCTGTCAGAGGACAGCCTCGTAAAAGCCTTTGATGCGAAACGCGCGTCGGCATTCTCTCTCTGCTCCCTAAGCCGGAATTATACTATAAAGCACGCAGTGCTCAAACTAAATGCATCTATATAAAAGAGATCTTTAAACTTTAATATGATGCACAAAATCTTATTGTGCTGCAGACAGAATGTCAGCTATTTGGGGATCTCCACTAGCATAGCTCACTGTAGCATCAAACTCTGATTCTAGGCTATCTGGAGACATTAACTGGGGAGAGCCCTTACAATCTGAATAAGCCTTACTACTATAATTTATTTATATATATATTTGCTACAAAACTTGAGAGCAAACTGATATTGAATTATTATACATCTATAAATTGTTGCTAATCATTTCAGCATAATACATAGTGGAAGGCAAATTTCAGCTCAGTCATTAGACCATTGCTGACAAATTATAGATATTGAAGTAATAAACATTTATTCTATACATTGTTATCTAATTAAACTAAGCACTGCACCTTGTGGAAGGCTAATATTAAGGGAGCAGAAGCAACTAATTTTAAATTACCTCTCTCATACTTTGTCACCCCTATACTTGTATATTTTGCAGCTAGTTCTTTTGGGTTTTAATAGGTTAAAAAATAAAGAATTATTATTTTTAAGTTACTCTAAATTGGGAGTTAGAAGCTAATCTGAGTGCACCATAGTGTTCTTTCTTCTGCCTCTTTTTGAACCACTTAATATATACCCATATATGGTTTGCAGTGTCCCCCAGTTAGATGCTAGAGCATAAGAAATGATCAGCAGGGAGTGTCCTAGTGTTATCCATACCGTGTATCTCCTTCAGCTTTAGCTATATGTCCAAATACATGAGCAAATGAATTAGGGATGATCCCTCTAAGCTCAGGAACAGCTCGGACTCCTTCCATTGTAAATGTTTTGCCTGTACCAGTTTGTCCATATGCAAATATAGTACCTAGAAAAGAAATAAAAAAATATAGAAAGAGAGAAGAAAAACAAAAGAAAATGATTGCATTTTAACTGCTTAGGTATACAGTCACACACTTGAAAAACATAGCATATTGTACAACAAATAATATCAAACATTTCACATCTAGAATGTGTTACATAAAGGATACAGAGGGAGCTGGAATATCATCAGACTTATTGCAGTGCAAAGTGAACTCCAATTCCAGTAACTAATAGCGAGGCAAGAATCACCAGTAAGACATGACCATCTACAAGCTCGTTCTGCCTTATGGCCAAGTTTCATTTAATGACTCAATATTAAAAGTCTCTGAAACAACCAGGGACACCTCCCATCACCTTAACATATTCAATAAGCACCAAGGACCAGATCCAGACTTGTGTACGGCACCCGACTTACGCAAGCAAAGTGGGTAAGTGGGGTGTTTTGAGGCGCATGTGTCCTCCAGATGTTATGTCTGTTTTACTTAGTTCTTTATGATAGATATTCTGTACAAAGGGGCCAAGGTGCCCTAGTTTCAAGGGGTAAATAGGGTGGGTGTGTGGTTGGGGTTGTTCTTGCCAGTTATGCAAGTTTACAAATCAGTGTCAGGCTGTAGCTTTTAATGTACAAATGTCTCCTAATAAGAGTATTTTATCTAACAGCATGAGTTATATGTGCTACGAGATGTGTAATGCCACGCCAAATATCTTCTGTCTGCCACTCCTGTTTCAACTTAAGGATTTCTCGATATGGGTTTTTCCTGTTATAACCGTGTGTAGGTTCCCACAACATAAGTAAGTCCACGCAACACAATTTATCGCTTATGGTCTGGAAAAACTCAATAACAAAATTAAGAGATCCCTGGTTTTAAACTACATAATTTTCTTCCTACTCTTGCGAAATTTAAACTTCATGCTGGAGGATGTGAACATCCTGCTAGATATCGACACAGTTACTACCTACATTAAAAACTAAATGAAGATGTCACAAAAACTTCCCCTTACCATGTCTGGCTGAATTATTCAGCCCAATCACTTATACCCACTGCCATTTATATCTTCCGAACCATGGTCCTGATCCAGACTTAATAACGACAGTCAATTTATGCATGCGGCATGCGTAAATCTGTTATGAGTGTGCATTAAACTTAGGAGTGCGTAACTCGGGCATACATAAAATGACCTAATGTCTGGATCAGGCTTTCAACTAATCCATGGACACATTTCTTTGCTGAATTGGGTGGGAGACAGGGCTCGGTCCCCATAGGTCCGTTCCAGAGACAAACAAATGAAGCAGGGCTGGCGTTGACAAATTATGTTACATGGAAGATCAGTTAGCCCAGGTGGTATACTGGGTATGGGAGGGCTGATCCCATTTCTGCATATTTCCTAACATCTTGGAGAGGCAGGGGACAGTTCCCTCTGCAATATGTGCTGGCAACTGATAACACTGTAGGCATTGCTACGCTCATATAACAGTCTAAGTTCGTGTGGAGGGAGACTCATAGCCTTATGAGGGGGGAACCAAAGTCACCCCTGTGGTGCAATTGGCAATTTAATGAATTGTGTACTGTGGAAGGAAGATGTGTGTGTGGCGTACACACAGAGTGATGACACTGGGGAATCTATACCTTAGTGATACCCTTAAATCCTTTGCTCAGTTACAAGAGGAGTATCATTCACGGAACGTGACAATACCTTAGTGATACCCTTAAATCCTTTGCTCAGTTACAAGAGGAGTATCATATTCCTAATACTTAAATCCTTTGCTCAGTTACAAGAGGAGTATCATATTCCTAATACTCTTTTTTATCGTTATTTGCTGCTCAGACATGTTCCTGTGTATGCAGTTTAAGGGGGGACCCCCATGTACACTGCCTTCCCCCATTAAGTCACTGCTTGTTGATCTGTTTCAGAAAGCAGCTATATCAGCTATTTGTCCAGCCTTGCACACAACTGTGTCAGACGGCTTGATAGTTTTGAGTGGCAGAAAAGAGGAGGACCTGGGCCATTGGAAGAGGAGAAATGGGACACAGTGTCACAATCTACTAGACTCGCTACCTTATCTATAAAGTATCAACAGATCCACTTTTACATACTATACAATGTATATTTAACTCAACGGTTGTGTCGGTTGGGCAGATGCTCGGACAATATCTGCCCTAAATGCAGGGTTCATCCAGGGACATTTCTGCACCTGCTAAGGGAATGTGCACTCGTTCTCAGATTCTGGGAAAGTGTATGGAGCACTGCCCTTGAACACTGGCCACCTCACTTCCTATAAGCTCTAAATCTTGTATGTTTGGCCTGTCCCTAGAAGAAACACTTGACACAGTTACCCATAAGTATCTTTTTGCCTCTTTCTCACTTACTCAGATGATTGTCTCTCGTAAGTGGTTGGCAGAGACACCTCCACTGGTTAGAGATACTACTCTAGATCACAAGAGACATGTTTATGCAGTCAGAAATGTGCCCTATAAATTCCATTACTGCCTGGATGGACTCTGTCTATTACATTGGTATTGTCCCGCATATCCAAAAGTTCGGCGTGGCATTTGTTTTTAAACCTTCACATGCATGTTCTATCATAAATACTGCCAAATTTCAGAGGAGGTTTATTATAAATAATGGAAATAATAATAAATAATATTAAAGGTTACAGCTTTAGAAAAAATTATGGGAGTGTAAATTATAACTATGTGCAATGGGATTGAAGTATTAAAATGGTCGTAAGGATAGTCTGATTAGGATTATTGGAATCATATAGTGTTATTAGAGCTATATAAAGTATGAGTAACATTTGGTTCAAAATCCAAGAGCAAAGGTTAACATATTTGTATTATATATTCCTTATTTTAATACGATTTACCCACAAAGTAAGTAAATTAAAGTAAATTAAGCTGTAATTACACTGCTACATTTCACAAGTATAGTGTGTGAAAAGTACCTGGGAATTAATAATGAGTTGAAATGAGCTGTGACATGGCTGAATTATGAGTTAAAAAACTATGATGCCAGTCACAAAATAACTTTCATAGAAAGGATTTTTAGTGATAACACCATGTCAGATGTTAATAAATGTTAAGTGGTAATTGGTAAGGATAGTCAAGACTTACTAGTAGGGAGAGGCAGGAAAAAAAAAGTAAACCCGTAAACTACAGAATTCTGGACCGGATACAGACACAAAATGGTTGTTGTCCACTTGCAAAAAGTATCAAATGAACACATTTTGCATAAAGTCTTTGCATTTTATGTCACGTCAGACGTTAATAAATGTTACCGAGACTGGAGAAGAATGTGTATGGGGTGTATGCTGGATGGGAGAGGTGAGGTATTTAAATTTTACAGCAAGGTCGTGTTGAGGCCCTTACGCCTTATCCAGACTTCCATCCCCAATTTAAGTGAAAATTTAAGGTAGTGTCCATGGATTGTAAGTCTATGTGTGAGCTCAAAACACATTGGAATCGTAAATCTGGAACCAGTCCCCAATTATCAGACACCACAGCGAAATGGTTTATTGCATAAATTTTATACTATAAATCAGTGCTCGAAGTGGGGGTATGGAAATTTCAGCACCAGATGTGTCTTGAGTTTGGCAAGGTAAACAGGTCAACAATAAGTAATCTCATTGGGCCTGATCCAGACTAAGGCCGCCCGTCCAGCTCTGTCAATGGGAGCAAAGCTCCTGGCGACACATTGAGAATTGAGCAGGTATGCCATACGGCGATATGGCACACCTGCACTACTGCGAGCCCGCACGGAGTAAAAATACAGCCGCTCACAGAATCTTAAAATTCTATGAGCAGCTGTATTGTTACTCAGAGCTGACTCATGGAAGTGGCGGTACGCCATACCACCGTATACCGGCCCACTTCGACCACTGCTATAAATTGCTTGAAGAACATGGAGAAAAAGTTTGTAAAGATAGTTATCTGATGTAAAAATATCATAAAATACAGAGGCCATAATGGTCCAAATAATGAAAATATAATAAAATAAGTCATTTGAAAGGTGGACAAAATCATGGTAAGATTCAACCGCAGATTGTGCACTTTCTTTGGATATGTAATTACAAAGGAAATCACAATCTCCTGCTACTCCCCAACCAATAAGCACAAGGGGCCGGATCCAGACCTAAGTGCTGGTTAAGTACGATCTCGTAGCATACCTATGTGATCGTAAGTACTTTGCACTCCCCTGGGTCGCATGTAATATACTTGATTTATGAGTACCAAACACACCTTAACCTTTCCAAGTGTAAGAACACTCGTACGTAAAGGATTGTCACACGGAACGGCCTAACCCGGCCCATACTGTACAATTGAAATGCCTCCCTCCGCCTACAATGGATGACCTGCCCCTTTGTTCGTATTTACCAGGAAGATATGTACGATCAGAGTTACGACGCTTAACACCTGCCGCACGCATAGTGCAGTACATACAAAAAGTCGAAGTTACGCAAGTGGTTAGCGTAAGAGCGCTGTCGTACTGAACTCAGGATCTGGCCCAAGATTTGTAAGGAATGCATATGATGTGCACCCACCTCAAGAATATACATACCATTGTAGCCTTCCAGCACAGAATCAATAATAGGCCTAGCTGTTAGATTGTAAACATCCAGTTGTTTACTGTCTGGTCCAAACACAGTGTCAAATGTAAAAGTCTTGGCCGGCTCGTGCATAGAATCTACTTTGTGAACGGCAATAGTTCCTCTTATTTCATCCACATTCACTGCCATCTTGCTGCCCATAGCCCTTTCTCGCTCGTTTAATGGACGACATCGTACCACAACTTTTACGTTATCATTAGACTCCGGTTTTTCTGCTTTGTTTATCTGTTTAAAAAAAGTGCAAATAAATAAACCACTTTAAATAATCTGAAATATTATTGATTGAAAAATAGATATAAGGTCAGTAAACATTTATAGGCTGTTATAGAACTTTTTGGCTATGGATAGGAAAAATAAATAAGGCATATAAAATCTCCTCTAAACTACATGTAAAAAATATTAGATCCACCACATAGACCCAAAAAAAATCATACAAACCATGCAGAAGCACATTGCAGAATATCTTCTACATATTGTTTTCATAAAGCTGTTTTACAAGCTGTTGTCCATGGTTTTATGCAGTCTGATGTATGTATAAAATTCTAAATATTACACAAAATAAAAGCACTTCTTAGGGAAACAGGGCCAGAAGAGAGGAGTTAACTTCCCTGTCACTCCCCTCTCTCGTGTTGACTTTAGCTCCCTTACGCTGCCATAAGACAGCCTTGAGTCACCTGTGTGGAACATTGGTCCATACAACTACTGATCCGCACGGAAGCTCTAAAACCTACCTTTACGGTAAAGTTTAAATAATCCCCATCGAGCCACCTTGTGGAGTTTAGGCGGACAGCCACCCTATCGAACAGATCTCCAGGTGTAAGGATCTAAGTTGCTGAACATCTGGAATGTGCAATCAGTGTGCAGAAGTCGGGAGACTTTATTGCTGAATCCGGACAATATTTAGCAAGCACATATTTAAATGAAATGTCAAGTTTTAAGGGCATATTATTTATAAATAGGTTAAGTATATTATTTTTAATTGCAATACCTCTGCCCGTCACATGACCAGCTAGCATATTTCAGTGATTAAATCCTACAGAATAAATAATAAATTTTTGACATCACAATTAGAGGTGAAAATTAACACCCGTCACTCCCCTCTCTTGTGCAGGCTTTATGGCAGCTTAAACTGCCATAAGCCTGCCTTAAGTAAAGCCTGCAGATCAGCGGTCCATACAACTGCTGATCTGCACTGTACAATTAGCATGCTTCCCTCTGCCCACTTTAGCGGGCGGAGGGAAAGCACAGCCCATTTCCTAGGAAATAGGCTCGTACAGAACTAAGTTGTCAGAACTATTGGAACACTAGTGTAACATATGGTGGGTACATGCGCCCTCCAGTCAAATCAGGTCACTTACGCACAAGATCCTGCCCTTATGTATGAATCAGACACAAGAGAGATATTATGGTAAATTTCTATTCCAGATCATGGAGCACATAGCTAGCATGTTCATAGGGAATTGAACACACACCTAGGGCCAGATTCACTAAGCTGCGTGTTTGGAAAAGTGGAGATGTTGCCCATAGCAACCAGATTCTAGCTGACATTCTCTACTATGTAATAGGAAAGTGAGAGCAAAAATCTGATTGGTTGCTATAGGCAACATTTCTACTTTTCCAAACCAGCAGCTTAGTAAAACTGGCCACTAGAGTGGTGGTGGTGGGGATGTTTAATCACAGTTTTATTTATTTCACATTTGTTAGTGATCCAAGTAAAGATGCATTTGTAATCATTTAGAAGCATGGAAATGTTGGGTTAACTGTACACATACAACGCAAAAGCCAATTGAATACGTTGCAAGTACATGTATAATAATACCAGGTATGACGATAATATCTATAGAATCCCGACTGAGGTTGGATCATATGTGTTCTGCTTTTATGAACAGCATATCCACCTCTCTTTGTATTAAAGCAAGATCAGATGTTACCAGAGCACACAGAGATGGGAGTTGGGTGGAGAAGGCCGAGGTGGATGAATGGACTATTTGTCAGTGACTTATTCATTTAATTTGCCTCAACAACAAGCAGTAGCTCCCGTTCCCACACACACCAGCCCACCCACTCATTACCGGCATCTTTGCATTGATTCCGTGACGAGTCGAGGAGCGGACCTGAAACCTGTTCCCAGGACACAGCCACCGAGCTGCCAATTTCACTAAAATGCCAGCCAGTGACAAACAAACGCGCATGTGCCAGACTAACAGTGGTGAACAGAGTGACACGGCTGCTGGCCAATAGGAAAGAGGCTGGATTATCGACTGCTGCAGTAAAGAACCAATCTCTGCGCCCTGCTTAGCTGTTGCTCACTAGGAGAGAATACTATGATACAGTAAACAAATGACCGACACATTCTAGCCAATAGATAATGAGATCAGATGACTGTAAATGCTGTGTGTCGGTGTGGATATTGGCATGGTAACAGTAGGGAATGCTTGGGGAATTCTGCTACATGGCTCATTTAGCAGATGAGGTCACTACACGCATACATTTTACACCAATATTACAATACAGACGAACTGACAAGACCCCCTCTCTGTTAATAAATAGATTAGGAGCAGAGGATTTTCTGCCTGATGGAAGTGGACACAGACATATCCTCTCTCCCAGCAGTTTCTTCAATGCCATTGTTACAGAGGGAATTTAACCAGTGTTGCCAACTCTGCAACATAAAACAAGCAACTGAGGAGTTAAAACAAGCCCAACACACACGGACACACACACACGCACATATATTTACACACCCCTATCTGTTATGTATATGTATGTGTGTATATATATATATATATATATATATATATATATATATGTATATGTATGTGTGTATATATATATATATATATGTATGTGTATATATATATGTATATGTATGTGTGTATATATATATATATATATGTATGTGTATATATATATGTATATGTATGTGTGTATATATATATATATATATGTATGTNATATATTATTCAACAATGCCATTGGAGATGGTGCGCACACGTCAATAATCAAGATATATATTATATACTTCCCAAGAGTCCCAATTTCAGCTGGACAATGCCGCTTTCGGGAGACTGTCACGCTGTCTCGCCCACATTAAAACTTGTCCCCAGAGAAGAGACTCTCAGGACAAATTTTTTTTTAAATAACTGTAGCCCATGGGCTGCGGCTGGGCTTTTTTTCCTCAACCACCCCCCTCACAAGCAGCATCAGTAATACAGGGATCATACGGAAGCCCTGTTTGACTAAATCTGTTTCTGTCAATGAAAGTGACAGTCATTGTCATTCACAAAAACAGATTTGGTCATAACCTGCACTGCTTATTGGACATGTGACCGCCAGGAGAGACAGAGTGGGAGCCCGTGGAGGAAGGGAGCAGAGACAACGTTACAGGAAAGAAAGAGAGAATAATATTGCAGGGGCCAAACTATAGAGGCTGGGCAATAACAGGGGCCGAAATATAGAGGCTGGGCAATAACAGGGGCCGAAATATAGAGGCTGGGCAATAACAGAGGCAGAAATATGGAGGCTGGACAATAATGGAGGCAGAAATATGGAGGCTGGACAAAAAAAAGGCAGAAATATGGAGGCTGGACAATAACAGAGGCAGAAATATGGAGGCTGGACCATAAAAGGGTCAGAAATATGGAGGCTGGACAAAAACAAGGCAGAAATATGGAGGCTGGACAATAACAAAGGCAGAAATATGGAGGCTGGACCAAATATGAAAGCTGGACATGTAAAAAGGCACATAAATGTGGAAGCTGGAAAATAAACGGGCAGATTTATGGAGGCTGGACATAGAAACAGGGACAGATATATGGAGGCTGGACATAGAAACAGGGCAGATATATGAAGGGTGGACATAGAAACAGGGGCAGACAATATGGGGGCTGGACATAGAAACGGGCAGATATATGAAGGCTGGACATTTAAATGGGCAGATATATGGAGGCTGGAAAAGTAATAAGTGGCAGACAATATGGAGGCTAGACAAGTAATAAGGGGAAGACAATATGGAGGCTGGACGTAGAAACGGGCAGACAATATGGAGACTGGACATACAATAAGGGGCCGACAATATGGAGACTTGACATATGAACAGGGGCATACATATGGATCTGGGCATATAATAAGGGGCAGACACATCTGGGTGATGCAAGACACACCCACTTCCCCAGACATGCCCACTGGGTGGTACAAGACCCCCCCACACACACACACACACACACACCTACCATGCAGCAAACATTTTGTCCTTCTTTCCAATTCTTAAATGTTGGGAGGTATGCAAGTCCCTTCACTTATATTGTTCTCCTTCTTCTGTCTAGCACACTAGTAAGTGCCATACAATGTTATGCAGAGAACATGACATAGAATATACTAGTGACCAACACAGAATGCAGAGAGCATGACATAAAATATGTTAATGACCTATGGACAATATGGAGAGAATACCAGTGACATAAATAAAGTATAAAGAGAATAACAAAAACCTAGATACAATATAGACAAAATGTAATCTTTGCACAATATAGAAAAAATACCAGTGCCCAGTGTACACTATCAAGCAAAAGTAATTTGTTTTTTAACATATATAATACTTCACTCAATGAAGTGATATAAATAAAATATGAGTGTTTAATAAATGAAAAAACATTTTTTTGAAAAGCAAAAGTAGTATAAATACTCAAATAGTTTTCTTTTCTTGGTAAATGAATATAAAAAATATTTCTAATAGTGTGGGCGGCGTTCTCAACATGGCTAATTTTCATGCCATTATGTGCTTTTGACAGCATGCACAGAGGAATACGCCACAGGAGTAGGTACTGAAGGACCATATGTGGCTAGGAACAGGTAAGAGGTTTACATGCCATTGTCATGGCCTGAAACAGCTCTTAGCTTACAATCAACAAGATCTTTCTCAAGGTAATGTGGATCATATTAAAAGTGCTTCTACATATACTCATCATTGGTCATTCATTATTCCACAGGTTTGTATAAATGTCTCAATGTTGATATTTCACTTCCAAAAATATACATGGTGCACAGGTTTTATCATATTACTTTAAAACAACAAGAAGAGCATTAATTAGAATTTAGTAGGTGCATTAAGTAGGATTACTAAGAATTACTAAATTAATGTCACATAACTGAACCCCAACATTTAATGTCACATATTTGATCCCCTCTTTTCATTTGAAGATACCCCATTCAGGGCAGATCTGTGGTCTGCTAGAAACCTGTGCAATAAATTTTGAGCCTCCCACCTCACCACCCGTAAATTAAATTTAAAAACTATATATTGTACCATAAAACTTTATGCTCAATTATAAAGCTCTGTATTTCTGCTTAAATATGTTCAAATTATCCCCATAATAGTGTCACAGGCCCAGATCCTAAGTCCCCTGATTTGGAATAGCTACACATGCACGCGCCAGATGTTTCCGCATGCGTACTTACAGACATACGTAACTTTGTTGCCCCTTATGCTTCAGTAAATACGCATAAGGGGCAGACCCAGCATTTACGGTGGTCGTATCCCCACCATACAGGCGGGGATAGCCATGTAAATGAGGGGTCGGGGACGGAGAGGCCCCGTTACAACTAGGTCTGCAGCCGTACAGCCACAGACCTAGTCGTAAAAGGTAGGAATCTGGACCCGTAAGTATCTAGATTTAATACTGTCTGCGGGGAGTGCAGGGGGCGTGCACTCCCCCTATGTGCGCGTGCCTACAGACATAAAGCGCGCGGGGGTCTGGATCTGGGCACAGACTCTGGGTGTTATGGATCTGGCCCAGGGTCCCCTGGGTTAGCGGTGGTGAACAGGAAACAAGGGCCTTGTTCATTGGTTAGGGCTTGGAGAGGAACTTAAGGAGAGCAATATTAAGTAGATATGAACATCCAGAGGTAGTAACACAAGGAATGACACAGGGAGCAGGATCAGTAGGGACTGCAATGACTTGGACAGTTAAGACTGCAACCAAAGTCTAGAAACAGTTGAGACTGCAATGTAAACTTGAGGTAGTTGGGACTTGTGAGTAGCTCCAGATGCTACGCTAACAATGAAGAGCTGCACACACTCAGATTGCTAACAATTGTAGTACTGCGGATGGTGAGAGCTATGTTCTCTATGCTGATGCTGAAGTATAGTGGAATGATGGAGCTGCACACTGTTGCAGATGGAATTCTCTTATTGGTACTGATAGTGCTGCAGACGAGTGAATAGCGGGTGGCTCACCGGCGCCAATAGTGCAGCAGTTGAAGAAGCTGCAGACTGTCACAGAGGAATTGCTGCAGCGCACTGAGTGAGCAGCACACTTTGCAGATTGGAATGCTGGTTGAAGTAGTGCTGCGATTGATGATGAAGGTCTGCATCGCTCTCTTGCAATGGAACTCTGGAACTTGTGGACAACTGATGATTAAGCAGCACACTGGAGCAGACAATGATATGCTAGTGCTGATAGTGCTGCAACTTGGATAAACAACTGCACCGCTACTTTTAGGTAGATTGCTGGAACCAGTAGGGCAGTTGAGGATTAAGCAGCACACCGATAGTGCTGTGATCAGGATGAATAGGCACAAGGAGAATGTCAGGGAGTATTAGCATAAGAAGACGTCAGAGTAAAAGGCACAAGGAGACAGTATTTTCAAGGCGCATTTAGGTCCACAGAGGAAGTGTCAGAATAATACAATATATTATATATTATATATTACACTGATGGTAGATGAACAATCACTATAGGTGACCAACACAGATAAACTGATAATATATCTAAAACCAGTCTTTAACTGAATGGTGTAGATGAATTCCTCATAAGTAATGATGACCCAGGGAATACAACTAAAATAAATATTCATTACACAAGATTAAAAAAGACAAAAGTCCATACCAGGGAAGCGATGGTACATAACACGAGCAGTGGGTCTGTAGCTGCCAGATGAAATACCCGGGAAAACGGTGCTCCACTCCACAACTGCACGGCTCCTTGGTGATGAAGTCCGTCTGTTTAGCTGGTCTCTCTCACGCGTTTCGGGCTGCCCTGAGCCCTTTCTCCTGTCAAAATACATCACTTGTAGTAATGAAGATTTAACCTCTCCTAGAGAGGGCGATGACCTCTTAATCCAATGACCCAGTATATGACTCTTGGCAACTGTTACTATTATCGTAACCAGGGGAATAATTTGATGTTTATCCACCCCCAAATCCCAATTAGAGAAATTAGCACATAGCATTGCCTTCAAATCTGCTAAAACAGCTATGGAAAAAAGAGAATTTATGAAAACAGCTATCTTGTTCCAAAACGTCTTAATTTTTCCCCATTCCCACATTGTATGCATATAATTAGTTGGGGTCCCCTTACGTTTGGGATAAATATCTTGGAAAGAGTTATCCATCTGATCTCTCCTATTTTGAGAGGTATAGGCTCTATTGATCGTGCAAAAGTGTATTTCTTGGAGTCTAGCTGATTTGAGGATTTTAAGGGTTTTGTCATAATGTAGAACAAGACCTTCCGAGTCAGTGATCTCAGGTATGTTAACCTGCCATTTTTGTATCAGGGGACGCCATGTCCTGTCCAAGTCACTACACAATAGATCTCTAGGCGAGGAGGAATATCCTTCCTCCTGCACAATAGTAAGGCAGCAGGGGAAAATGAACGAAAGCTTTCTTCTTCCAAAGATGGGTTAGTATACACACCTTTTCCTAGAAACCAATATGCTATATACCTAAATTGAACCGCATGCGCGAATGTAATAATATCAGGCTGGCCTGTACTACCCTTATCCTTGGGAAGCCGCATTCTAGAGATTGCTACGGACGCTTGCCGTTACAAATAAAATTGCGAAAAAGCCCATTGCAGAAATGTACATCAGATTAGGACATTACAACTGGAAGCATTTGCAGAATATATGACAATTTAGGGAATATGACGCTTTTAATAACAGCAATTCTGCCAAATAGTGACAGGTTAAAACGCTGCCAATCTTCCACAATTTTCTGCAAAACCAGTTTAAAATTTGTTTTGTAAAGGGTTTGTATTTTAGGGGTTAGGAAGATGGTAGGTCATCTGAAACTGGGTAGTAACACAAGACATATTACAAATTGTTTCCTTCCCTGTCAGAGGCATAATTTCTGATTTCTGAAAATTTACACGCAAATAACCTGCAAGGGAACCAAATTGTGTAATAGTATCTATAATCATTGGTAAGGAAGTTTCAGGTTGTAAGACAAACAAAAACATATTGTCAGCGAAGAGAGATAATTTAATCTCTCTATTACCGACCTTTATTCCTGTAAATGCTGAATTTTGTCTGAGCGCAATTGCTAGTGGTTCCAAAGCAGCCGCGAACCAAAGAGGGGAAAGCGGGCACCCTTGGCGTGTGCCACACTGTATAGGGAAGGGAGCAGATAAATACCCATTGCTGCTTAACCGTGATTAAGACCCCGAGTATAATGTAGAAATAGCCTGAATAAATATGGGAGGGAATCCAAATTTTTGTAACACCTCAAACAGATGATCCCAAGTGACCATGTCAAAAGCTTTTTCCGCATATAAAGAGATGACCAAATTGGGATCAGATGTTTATCTCCACTCGAGCTCCTGTAATACCATTAATATTTTGAGGATATTAGTGTTCGAGTGCCTACCCCAAATAAAGCCTGTTTGATCATGGTGCACTATGGAAGGTAGAACCAATTTCATTCTATCGGCTAGTATTTTAGTAAGAACCTATAGGAGGATGCCAACTCCAGATCCCTCCCAGGCTTAGGAAGAACTTTAATGGTGGCTGAGTTAAAGTACCTGGGAATCCTATTCTGCGTCCAAATGACATTGAATACCGAATGGAGTGTGGGAGTTATCTGTCATGCAAGAATTTTATAAAACTCAGATCCAAACCCATCGGGACCAGGTGATTAAGCGGATTTCAATTTTTTAATAGTTCTCTCGATCTCTTCAGTGGTTATTGGTGCTGAGAGAAAATTTACATGCTGCTCTAGTGCAAAGAGACCTCTTAATGGCACCCAGGGTCTTATTAATTTATGTATATCCAAATTAGTTTATTGTTTAAAAATGTTTAAAATCTTTTTAAATCTTATTAAAGTTATAATATAAAAATTTTTTTTGAATACCATGGCGAAATATTAAAAACATACAATCCTACAGCGCATTGCACCGAAAAAATGCTTTAAAAACACTAACACAGTGACTAGGCCAGATAAAACACTTAAAAAAAATATCCCTTGTTGGTCACTCTATAGTTATAATGGGCCAGATCCAGAGCTACGTTTCCATTAAGTTTCCTAGCGTAGCATATTTACGCTAGCATATTTACTATGCACTCCCCTTGGCACTCCCCTCGGCCGTGCATACGTAAAACTCAGGTTTTCCTCGTTAGCCCCAGGTCGTGGCTCCAACGACCCAGGCTGAGGTTTGATGTGAAAGTTCTTAGGGTCCTCTTCCTGGGCCTAATGATCTGGGTTTTGGACCCGGGAGAAAAGAAGGGTTATTCCCGGGTCCAACTTGAGACACACATAAAAAAACCCTGATTTTCTCCAGGAGCCGCCCATAACACTGTTAGGGCAGACCCAGGCCCTGGCATTTCCCAGATCAACCCTGCAGTGTGAAAGTCATAATCCCAGGGTCTTTGGCGCTGGGATGATCTGTTTGAAATGGTTGTAGGACTACTTTTAGGTTTGCCAGGTGGAGATGTGAAAGGGGTATTAAGAGGAAAACGGGTGGAAAATGACACCTGGCCAAAACCATATTGAATTTTAGAAGTCAAATGAATTTTATTCTTTTTTTTATTCCCCTACTCTTTACCATTGTTTTGCTTAGGTGTAAATCTCCACCCACTTCTCTGTTATTTTTAAACTCTAGATTCAGTCTTTTACTTCAGTTAGAAACTACCACAAACTCCAATTAAATAAACATGGTAGTGTTCCAAATTATTGCATAATTTAAAACATTTGATGTAGAGCAAGGACATATACAACTTATGGTATGATAAATCTACTATAGTTAACACAAACAGCTGAGCAGTTGATAGGAAGTCAGTGTTTAGCATATATGTTGTAAAGTATTAACAAGAAGCCAGCAACAGCATTGATGTGGACGTCAGCGCTGAGGCTCCGCCCCAGCTTGTTCACAACAAACTTCTACACAGCTTCACACACAACTTTAAACAGAGGCTGCGATCTTCTCTCTTGGTATGCCCGTGTCTATTGTCTCCCCATATCACCGCTGATGCGCCTACACAGCTTGCGCCTGTACCCTATTTACGAGCAGCCCCCATTTTGTCCATGGGTAGCGGGGTGGAGGCTCCGTTGTAGAACCTATCGTTTATTCGGACGAAAATATACCGATAATGGGCTGCTCAAAGAGAAGAAGGTGGGTCACCATGAACTACGTGATCTGAGCCCAGCAAGCAGACTATAAAGGTGAGATCCTCATCTGTGTCTCTAAGGTCATCTGTCCCGCCCAAACCCCTTTAGACTGTACACACAGGATCAATGTATCGCCAAACGCCCTCACCAATGGCAGAGATCCTATACACATAGGGTACCTTGTCCCGTCTAACCCCCCCCTCACATAATTGTTTGTTTATTAAACATATCGGTTACTTTTCCTGTCAAGTTATCCCAGTTTACTATGGCCAAGGATAGCTTTGTGCTACTTTTTACTTTTTTGCTTCTTTCATTAATGGTTGTTTGGTATAAACATACTACAGAGTACTTGCTGACCCTTCATCCTCAAAAAAAAGTACTTATTTAAATTAAGGTCTATTTAATAAGTAGATAAAACAATATGAATAAGTGTGTTCTAGTCATATTTTTCTCCTTGCTGTAGCATAGATCTAAAGCTCTGATCTTGATAGGATGCTCCTTTCTATGGGGTCAATGGTTTTATAAAGTAGGTGGTGGGGATAAAAAGGGTCTTCTCTCTTTTTTTTATTAATTTAGTTTTACCATCATGTGGATTGTGAGAATGACACAGACCCCAATTATATGATTGGATCTAACACACCACTGCACCTGGAGCTGCAGGGGAGGTCCAAAGCTGTATCCTGATCTTCGCTTTCACATAAGATTATTATGATATTTGTGCTCCTTCTCCATTTAAAGTGGGTGACCAGCATTTACCTGTCAGGAGTAATGCTGGGTACATACTGGCAGGGTTTAATGAGATCAGATTATTTAAAAAAATTATGCTTCAGATATGCAGTCATGATTAACCATACAATGCTGGCGTACACAGTGTATTTACCAGCAGATCTGTGTTTCTCTCTCCCTTTACTTTGCTTCAGTCCAAATTTGAATATGCACACCCACAATCCGGACCTACTTGAATCATTTGAAGAACTGCTGACATTGCTGATTGTGAAAATTAGCCAGTTACAAAAATTTCAATCAAGCGACCAGATGCTGATTCATACTACATTGTTCAATAGGACACAGTGGTAAGTCGATTTTAATTTTCATTTATCATGTGATATGCACCATAATTGGCAGAAAAACCACCAGTGTGTACCCAGTTTAAGAAACTATAGTTATCTGGATTATTGCAATTCTAGACAAATAACTTCTTTGTGGTTTCATATCACCTTTACTATTTAATGAAACTGAGAACCTAAAGAAATAAAAAAACTAATTTTTAACATTTAAAAAATAGTTCACATACCTAATGTTGGGGTGTATTGAATATAGTTATTAACTCTTTGGAATTAAGTACTAATGGGAATCAGCTTGAAATTCACGAATTTTCGTGTATTATAGGAGCATATAAAACTTTCAAGATGTCTCTGTTTTTACATTACAGGTCTTAAGACTGTATTGTCTACCAACTTTTCTGGTATTGTATTGTTTGTCATGCTGTCATATTTTAAGAGCAAGAGTGATTGTTGTGAGAGCCTTATTAGGGAAGATAAGTGGAAAGTAAACTGATAAAATCCACGTCATGTGTTCACTTATCCTATATTTAATTTCCAAACCTAGTTAGATTGGGATAATCATACTTTCATGGTTAGTTAGAATAAGAAATTCTATATACTGTATTTTTCAGACCATAAGACGCACCTAGTTTTTAGAGGAGGAAAACAGGACATTTTTATTTTATTTTTAACCAAATAGTGTCCAGCACCCATCATGTCCAACACCCAGCATCCCCCATCATGTCCAACACCTACCATCCCCCATCATGTCCAGCACCCAGCATCACCCATCATGTCCAGCACCTATCAGCCCCCATCATGTCCAGCACCCAGCTACAGTACAAAATACTTACTTGCACTGTAGTCCCCGTTCTGCCATCTCCTGCACAGGCTTCTCTGACGCTGATGTGACCTCAGGTCACTCCAGCGTCAGGGGGAGGAGCTTCTTCACTGCTCTGCCTGTCACACAGGACAGGCAGAGCAGAAACAACGGTAATGGACGCCGCTGTGAAGTGGTGTAAGGCGCTCTCATCAGAGTGATGAGAGCACCTTACATTGCTTTCACTGCAGCGTTCATTACGCTGCTGACTGTCAGGGAGCGGGGGGATGAGTGCCTGGATGCACCGCAGGACCCGGCGGACCCGCTCATACATCAAGGTAAGTATTCGGACCATAAGACCCCACTTTTTTGGGGGGGGGAAAGTGCGTCTTATGGTCCGAAAAATACGGTAGTTGTAGCAATATTGTATACTCGTGAACCAATTCCGTTTTAGAAGTGAAAACCTATAAAATAAAAGTGCAATAGTATAAAAAATTGTATTTCTTTATCCTCCCCCATGGCAGCCACCTTGGGTTATCTCTTCCTCACTGGGCCACAGACAGAAAAGAAAAAGAACCAGCTGTATAAGATCACCACTCCCCCTTTCACACTTGTCTTTTTCTTTCCTGTTGGGCTAGCAGGCAGTAGCATACCACGGCACTTACCCAGACTCTGTAGAACTTCCCCACCGCCGCTGCAGCATTCAGGGGGGGAGAAGGCTCTGAGACTGGCCACAGCACTGGCTCTGAAATCTGCATTGCGCCTTCTGTACAAGAGACGGCGCAGCAGACGGTGTCAGTGGTATTTACCGCTTTAAGCAATAGAGGAAGCGCCTCCGTTTTGCTGTAGCCTGGGTGAATCCAGAGGGCAACGCAGGCGTGATGTCAGACCAGGCGATGGAAGGAGGGATAAGAGGACTGCTGTACATGTTCCAGCGTTCTACATGCACTGAAGGATTTCTTAAGATGCTGAGCTTTGGTTGTTGTGCATCATGAGCCCTTCAGAGGAGAAAAGGTCTCTTTCATCCAGGTCTGCGTAAGCCTTTGTTTTCATATCCATTATAGCTGTGGTGTGCAGGAATTGGATTGATAGAAGCAGGGAGGTCGTTTGCACCTTCAGAGAGAATAGTGGTCACTACTAATGCTAGCTCTTCAGGCTGGGGGGCTGTCTGCGAACAAGAATATATTCAAGGGACATGGGGCCGGAACCAGAACAACGTCCCTTGGCGGAAATACGTCCATCAGATGCCGATGACAGTTCAACATGGCTTACATTTTTCCTCCATTCCCTCTTATACCAAGAGTCTCAGGAAAATAGTTGTGTTCTCTCTCTCTGTGATCGCAGTTCTACCATATTGGCCCAGGTGGGCATGGTTCCAAAAGGTCCTGGAACTCTGTGGACAGGCCCTGGATATTGCCAGTAACACCTCACCTCCTCAAGCAAGGTGCAATTTACCACCCCGACTTGGGGGTCTGGGATCTAGCGGCTTGGTTACTGAGACCAGATGCCTGGAGAGGCAAGGATTTTCAAGGAAAATGATCCAAACTCTCTTAAAAGCTAGAAAAAGCTTATTACAGGATATGGCATAAGTTTGTGGGGTGGCGCAGCCAAACTAAGAAAAAAGGGACTGATATCGCAACCATTCTGGAATTCTTGCAGAAAGGCCTAGAGAAAGGTCTTACAGTAGCATCTATTAGGATGCAGATTTCGGCCATTAGCGCAGTAATAAATAGAAACCTATCCGCTAACAAATACATCAGTAGGTTTGTGCAGGCTGCCAGCAAAATAAGGCCAAATATTAGACCTTTAATTGCACCGTGGGACTTAAATTTGGTGCTTGATGCATTGATGTTGTCACCCTTTGAGTTTCTACAGGATATATCCCTCAAAATGCTAACGCTAAAGGTCGCATTCCTAGTGGCAATAACATCTCTCATAATTACATCTGTCAGAATCTGGTCGGAGCATCCATATCTAATATTTCACGAAGATAAAGTAGTCCTAAGGACAAATCTAGACTTTCAACCAAAAGTGGTTACCAAGTTCCATTTATTCAGGAAATTGTGTTACTTTCTTTTTACCTAAGGCTAAGAATAAAAGTGAGCGCAAGCTTAATAACTTAAATCTAGTGAGGTCCTTAAGAGAATACATTAGAAAGACTGCAGATCTTAGAAAGACTAAACAATAATTTGTCCTCTTTAGTGGCATCAGTAAAGGGGCAGCAGCCTCCAAAGTTTCCATTGCAAGATTGATTAAACAATGTATTTCAGAGGCATACAAGTCAAAAGGTCAAAATTCCCTGGTAAAGTTAAAGGCACATACTACTAGATCAATCTCTACATCATGGGCTGAGAGAGGATCAGCTTCTAAAGAGGATCTTTGTAAGGCGGCAGTCTGGGCTTCTGGGGCTTTAAGCTGGCCATACACTAGAGTAATTATCGGGCCGATCTTTCAATTATCGCGTAAGGCCCCGAATTATCGCACAAGTGTATGAGAACGATTTTTAGAACGAGAATCCAATAATCGTCCAAAAAGGGCTTCTGAGCGATTATTCGATCTTTTGACATGTTTGATTTAAAACGATAAAAAGCACCAGATTTTCTTGAAAAATCGCATAGTATATGGCTATTTCACGATAATTGTTAGATCTTCGGCGATACATTTATGGTGAAGTTGAGGCGTACTTATGCAAATGAACTGGGACATTTCATGCAGCGCCTGTGTTTAAAACACCTGTTTATATATGCAGGGCCATCCTTGTGCATCAAGAGCTGTGGGACATGGATTTGTTGCAGTGAACTATAATATCAACTGGGACATTTCATGCAGCGCCTGTGTTGAAACACCTGCTTAGCCATTCCTTCGCCCAACATTTACGACGGCGACGAATATTTGCCGTTTTTCTGTTTCTGCTGGGTTAAAATAACCATAGAAAGGGTGAAGATTCCAAGACCTTTCGTATTTTCATCCATCACGGCAGCAAAGAACAAAGAGCTAGCTGGAACAGGAAGTTATATTTATACTTCCGATCGTCTACGTCAGTCAAACCCACATGGTAACGACTGCCCTTTATGAAAATTTGTAAAGAAAATCCGCCGATAAAATAAAATTATCGTACTGTGTATGGGCAAAAGCGATATTTTGCAGCCGACAAAAGTAGACCAAAAATCTGCGTGTTTTTTTTAACTTTCGCACAATTATTGTATGCAACAAATGTGATGTATGGTGCCGATATTATTTGGGACTGTAGAGGAAAAATCGGTAAGATTATTGCCAAATTCATGCAATTTTCGATAATCGCTCTAGTGTATGGCCAGCTTTAGGGGTGCTAATTAATTTTTAATCTCTTGCAACCAGGGAAAATACTTTACTTTTGCTCATAGAACTCAAATACTGCATAGATTTCTATTTAATATATAAGATATAGTTGAGCTAAGAAACTGCACCAACTATTGCTCAAGTCTACGCTTGCACCTAAAAAAAAAAAAAAAAAAAAAAAATTTAAAAAAAAAAAAGTTTAAGTGCAGCTCTGGATCAGCCCCATAGTGAGCTGCTGCATACTTGTTATGGTAGCTGCCAAGTGTGCAATAACTGAAGGTATCTCTATGGGACGTCTTAGTTTTGAGGGTAACGCTGTCTTTTTTGCATCACATGCGATGTGATGGAATTGATTCTCCCCTATAACATTTAAAAAAAGGTTCATTTCTAGTGTTCTTTTCAAGTTAAAATCTGGCAGAAAAAAAGAGGACCTAAAATCCACAAATTGTGGAAATTGGCTACTTTGTAGGCAGTTCACGTTTCTCCTCTGATAGAATGCTTTGACCTATAGCTATGTCTGGAATCCCATATATTTTTATGTAAAATGTGGCCTATAATAGGGAAAAAAAATGAAGCCAAAGCATAGTGTGGATTAAACTTAAGT
>WWET01001658.1:126703-137886 GCA_011038615.1 Limnodynastes dumerilii
CACCAAATTACTGTGTTCCTTATTCTCACTGCTGTATGCTGACATTCTGTTTCTATGTAAAGTGTTATGACCGAGAAGCCACTAAATTGATATAGATAACCGTCAACTATTAGGATTACTATCTTACTTGAGCAGAACAAGGTCGCTCAGATATAAATCTGATCTGATATCAATTCTGGTGCTTTAATCTAATGGCTGGAACACTAATGTAAGATTGGATGCAAATCCATTCACATCTGAGAAAAGCTGTAGTATCATGTTTGGGACGTTTTTTGATGAACACTATTAGTGTATTACTATTGTAAGACCCTATGTGAGCCTTCTTTCATTTTTATTTTATTTTAAAAGTTATTTGCAACCTAAAGTTTCTTGAACTGAAATGTTATTTAAATTGAAAGTGTAACTACTCCTCTTTGTCATGTTGGTTTTCTTTTAGAGAAGAATTCCAAATGTAAGCTAATGAAGGAAGCAGCATCATAGCAGCCCTCTTTGGGAGGGGGTGAATGTATAGGTTTGTTACATTTGGCTTTCTGCCTCTGTTGTAGTTTTAACATTAACCATTGATTCTAAGCACATATTCAAACATAATAGTGGAGCAGATCCAAACTTGAGTACTGGAAGTCTTTCCGACAGTCTGGACGGTATTTGTGTGGCGTGTACACTAGAGGTAAGGGTATTTTTCAGCCTGTTTGCCCTATTCAGATTTCTGAGCTGTCCCCAATTTAAGGGAGGACAGTGCAGAGAATGTGAAGTTAGGCGAATGGATAGAAAGCACGTTTTTGTGAGGGGACGAGAGCAACAGAGGTCTGGATCTGATCCGGTATATTGGTCCATGCAAGTTGTTTAACTGATAAGCGTTTATCAGTCTACTAAAACATGAATAATGAAAGAGTCTGTTTATCATATATGAAATTAAATCCCTACATGTTTTAGCATTATAATGTGTGTGTGTTCCACCAGGGCACAGATATCTCTTCCATTCAGTATAAGCAAACTGTACAGTGGATGCAAGAACTGAAGTCATGTTTCCAGTTTTATTTGGAAACGTTTGGATTGGCTGTCAGCATTCTTAACCGCATACTGGCATCTGTAAAGGTGAATGCTACTTGTTCACTTGTAGTCACAATATACATAAGCTTGGTGTGTTTTTGTTGCAGGACTCCTTTTCCTAACTGCTTATAGTTATTTGTAATAACAGTTGGATATAATTTCTTGTTTAGCAAATATGGTAAATACTTTATTTTCTAAATTGATTAAATTACTTTATCTTCACTGATATTGAGGGTTTCCAACACTTCTAGCAGTTGTGTGTGTGTGTGTGTGTGTGTGTATATACATATATATTGTGTGTATCTGTGTTTTTATGTGTTTTTTTTTTTTGTTTTGTTTTCAATCTTTAGGCTCAAGTGAAATATCTCCGATGTATAGCTGTGACATGTTTATACCTTGCTGCCAAAACCAATGAAGAGGATGAGGTATGATCTGGTTACATGATTTCAGAGGTTGGACTTCTAGTTTTTAGTATTAAGTTTTCTTTTCTAAAAACGTGTGACCATAGATGATGGCACCATACACTGCTGGGAACAAGTGTTCTTGTGAATAAGACACTGATGTCATTCTAATTTCCCTCAAAATTATCCAGAAGTATTCACTCCCTTCATAGCTCTTTGTATACCAGCCAAATACCCTAGACATACTGGCCCTGATTCAGAGATAGAAAATAAGAGAGGAAAGTTACTCCTGGGCAAAACCATGTTGATTTCAGGGGAGTCAAATTTATTTTATTCTATGTATGCAGGGATAATACTTTGCTTTTGATTATTGCATAAAAATACTGACCAGCTTTACTTTTACACTGTTATTTAGACTTGTGCTGGGGAACGTTACCACTCACATATAATACTGTTTGCAACGGATGAAATTTGACTCCCCTGAAATCAACATGGTTTTGCCCAGGTGTAACTTTCCTCTCATTTTCAAACTCTGAATCAGGCCCATTATCTCTTGGATTTATAAGAATTTTTGTAAGACCTTTACAACTCCTACAATGCTTCACCAGGCTGTGGGATCGCAACCTACAGAGACTTGATTCAGACCGTACTTGACTGAAAATATGAGGTCACGCAGATGAAATTTGCTAGCCTCTGAGTTCTTTAAATGCATTACAAGGTTTTTCACCAATGGCACCATTGGGTTCTGGGTGCCCAAGGAAACTGTTGGCGATGCAATTCCGGTTGGGATTCCTACCTTAATATATGGTGAAACTGTGCTAGGC
Source organism: Limnodynastes dumerilii (assembly GCA_011038615.1). Classification (NCBI taxonomy): domain Eukaryota; kingdom Metazoa; phylum Chordata; class Amphibia; order Anura; family Limnodynastidae; genus Limnodynastes; species Limnodynastes dumerilii. The sequence goes on from WWET01001658.1 coordinate 128,979, forward strand.
TTACTCCATTCTGGCTAAAGTTTAAGGAAAAGCTATAAGACTGTTCTAATCGTCAAAACTCCTGTCCCATTAGTTCCCTCCTTCTGGCTTCTTAACTTTTCTGAGATGCCAATCTCTCAATACATATGATCCCTTTAAAAATATTTGAATAGTATGGCTAAAATGATTATTCCTGTACATTGGTGGTCACCGGTGCCCCCCGCCCCCAGGGAATGGCTTTTAAAAATGAACCTGAATGTAGCCATGGGTGAGGTCACTATGTCCATTGTAGACAGAGAGCCTTAGTTTACAGAGATTTGGTACCCTTAGTTGAAAAAAAACACAGGAATATCACACTATTATGAGACATCCGACCACTCCTGCAACTTCCACCCAGTCTGGGCAATTATCAGAAGATTTTCTATTCCCCTCTACTTCCCTATTCCCAGGCTCCTCTCCTCTGTTAGACAGAGAGGTCTCCCACCATTCTCAGATACACCATCTCATTTAAATATGTCATGTCTAGCATTTGTCTATATTATGAACAGGCTTGGCAATGTTCTCCCCTCTCGCTGGGTAAAGCCTTTTGAATAGGCTGAAAATGAATGAATCTAATGTAGAAGATCCCCTGGATGGTTCCCATAAGAATCCTAGGAACTTTTAAATCAAAGCGGACTCCTTTGCAACTTTTTATCTTTTGTTCTTTTGAACTTTAACTTAAGCAGCGCTGTAGCAATTATCATATGCAGTCCTTCTAATGTCCATGTTTGTGTCTGGTGGAACACAATCTGTAGCTGCAGCTTATCATCAGTGCTGGGTAAAGTGTGTTTCTTGTTTTACTAAAGAAAACGTAAATGAAGGCAGTACATGATTTGTTTAGCTATTGTAGTATTTTTATTCTGTGGTAAGGGTCTAGTTTACTGTAAGTATATTTTAATGTATGGTAAACAACTTGTACGTACTGATGTTGTGAGAAACATGACTAGTGACTTTTCAAAACTTTAAATTTAGATATGGCATTGAACGCTCTGTCAAAATATTGTCTACACAAATAGATGTGGTTAAGAGAGGCTCCCCAGAAACCAGTCAGGAAGTGCTGATAAAACACTTGTGTGTGTGTGTGTGTGTGTGTATATGTGTGTGTGCTTGACAATAGTTCTTCTGCAACAGACTTGTGCATATATTTGTATCTTGTTTAACATGCTACTCCTTTAAGTTATATATCCTTACAGTGTTCAGGAAGTCTATCGGTGTAGCCATGTACAGGTCCCAATGCAGTTTATCTAAGATGAGTCTTTCCATTCTCAAGATCTCTGCAGGCGAGTACATGCAACCACTCTGCACTGCAAGCTTCTTCACTGATGGTATTATCTGTAACATTAAATAAAAGTTTAGCAAAAAAAGATTTTAATTGCTTTTGTTGGAAATTAAAATGGAAAAAAAGTTTTTTTGCATATATTGTACAAAAAGGACATGTTTTTTTCTTCTGAAGTAAAGGAAACTGATCCACAAATATTTGCTGCAGCTAGCTGTACATATTGAATTTACATACATATACAAACAAGCAAAATCACCCTAGGGCTCTATAACCAGTAACTAACCATGACGTTTTCTTTACAATAAAAGTCAGAGAGATAAGTTGCATACATTTTCAAATAGAAGATAAGCCACCAGCCCCTAACAAAGCTCCTCTGTTTTGGTGGTCCTAACTCTAATACTGTCAGAGTACCACCAACTTTGGGTCATATATCATGTAATTTTAATTGAGAGCTCACCCCCAGCAGAGGTCCCCGAGTCTTCAAAACAGCTACTCTGAGACAGCACCCCCTGTCAGCTGCTATCCCAGACAAGATTTAAAACAAACACACAAAATGGAGGTTGCACAAATCAAATTATAATTTAATATAGAGCAGGTGCTGCAAGGTATAGGAAATTTACAGAAATACACAAAAGGCACCCCATTACTTAACCAGCAATAAACCATAACATTCTATATATAGAATATATATATATAAACAAATTCTCTGACTTTTATAGATTTTAAAGATAGAATGTTATGGTTTATTGCTGTTAAGTACTGGGGTGCCTTTTGTGTATTTCTGTAAATTTCCTATACCTTGCAGCACCTGCTCTATATTAAATTATAATTTGATTTGTGCAACCTCCATTTTGTGTGTTTGTTTTAAATCTTGTCTGGGATAGCAGCTGACAGGGGGTGCTGTCTCAGAGTAGCTGTTTTGAAGACTCGGGGACCTCTGCTGGGGGTGAGCTCTCAATTAAAATTACATGATATATGACCCAAAGTTGGTGGTACTCTGACAGTATTAGAGTTAGGACCACCAAAACAGAGGAGCTTTGTTAGGGGCTGGTGGCTTATCTTCTATTTGAAAATGTATGCAACTTATCTCTCTGACTTTTATTGTAAAGAAAACGTCATGGTTAGTTACTGGTTATAGAGCCCTAGGGTGATTTTGCTTGTTTGTATATGTATGTAAATTCAATATGTACAGCTAGCTGCAGCAAATATTTGTGGATCAGTTTCCTTTACTTCAGAAGAAAAAAACATGTCCTTTTTGTACAATATATGCAAAAAAACTTTTTTTCCATTTTAATTTCCAACAAAAGCAATTAAAATCTTTTTTTGCTAAACTTTTATTTAATGTTACAGATAATACCATCAGTGAAGAAGCTTGCAGTGCAGAGTGGTTGCATGTACTCGCCTGCAGAGATCTTGAGAATGGAAAGACTCATCTTAGATAAACTGCATTGGGACCTGTACATGGCTACACCGATAGACTTCCTGAACACTGTAAGGATATATAACTTAAAGGAGTAGCATGTTAAACAAGATACAAATATATGCACAAGTCTGTTGCAGAAGAACTATTGTCAAGAAGCTATTGCAAGTCACTGACTTGGTAGGACAAAATGATCTATTTTTTTTGTTTAAATAAAAAAAAGAACAATGTAAAATACAACACAATGTAATCTTTTTGCAAAAATATTTGACTGTTTTTCATTTGAAATTCATTTCTGTACATAGAAAGCTGCTTTTTTTGACACGTAGTATACGTGTCGCCAACAAAGCCTCTGGTTTTATTAAACCTGAAGGTACCATATATCATTTTTTGCACTTAAAATATCACATTAATGTATAAAAGCAGTGTTTACTGGAAAGTTATTCAGAAAAATAGCAATTGTTAGGGCAAAACTGCATGTTACTGGGCCATAATCGGATCTGTCTTGCCCCAACAAAAGTAAGATTTTTATTAAATATCTGATGTCAAATGTTGCAGGCACTAGTAACACGAAAAAAGTTGAAACCATTGCAACTGTAGCCATTGACAGGGCATACACAGCTTTTAAGCTGCCCCAAATTCTATTTTAATTTTCATGTATCCAACTGTCCAAACTATACCACTGCATACAATGGTATACATTGGTAATGTTGCAACAAATTTATTTATGTCCAATTGTCATTGGCTACAGTGCCACAACTACTGTTCTGTGTTAAGGCAATATTGAGAACCTGCTAGCCACTTTCTGAGAATTTCCTGCAAGATGGTTTGTAATTCTTTGGGTATTCTACATTTCCAAAATATTACAAGGACATTTTTCATCAATCACTGTTTACTTGTGTTTTAATATTTATATGCGGTTATTGCAAATTGTTTCATTTGTTACTATATCATAATCTTTGACGTATCTAGCAAAATGTAACAATAATTCACTTGACACAATACTATCTGGATGTGCAACTTTTTGTGATTGCTAATTTGAGGTTCTAAAAATAAACTTTGTTTCGTCGTGAACCTGCCACGGCTGCTCTTACATAGAGTATATTGTTATTTTCTGGGACTCTTATATGTTGTAAGGTAACAAAACATACATTACATGCATTTTTTTTTTTTTTGCCTTGTGTTAAACCTACGGCTCCATTGATAAATGTCCCTGTGAGTAGTGCTTGTCTTATTACAGCTATAAGATGTTTAGTTTTTGGCCGGATAACTGTTATCTGCGATGAGGATTTTAATGCATGAACAAGGAACACATAAGCAGCCATGTGACAAAACACACAAATTATTGGGTTGTGTTCTAAGAACACATTGTTACATTCAATAGCATGAACTGTAAAGAAATGGCCACATTTCATCCTGATTGCATTGTGTTTTTGCCATATTTGGTCAACATAAGTGGAAGATGACAATCAATCTAGACATTTAGACATTTGTTTCTCTTCCTGCAGTTCCATGCCATGGTGATGTCCAACTGGCCTCATCTGTTTGGTGGCTTCTCTCAGATGAATCCTTCTCTCCATGTTGCACTCTTGATGAGGCAGCTACAGCACTGCATGGCATGCCACCAGTTATTGCAGTTCAGTGGTTCCACACTGGCCTTAGCTATAATCACCTTGGAGCTAGAGAGGATGAGTGCTGATTGGTTCCCCGTTGTGACTGATCTGCTGAAGAAAGCAAAAGTAAGATAAAAAAGTCCATATTACCATCAGAACACATGCTTACAAAAGTCTGGGTTGCTAGCAATCCAGATGCATTTGTGAATTATGCAAAGTGTTTATTTTACTGTATATTAGTTGTCATTTATAATTGTGACAGACACATCCAGTAATTAAATATCCCCTGCTTATTTTGGGAAAATGATTTGCACAGAGTAAGTCTAAAGATAGAAATGTTAACATTTTTATCCAGTGTGTGTATGTATATATGTCTGTATGTATTATTTTTGTTTATCCTACCACTCACTCTGCCTTTTCTATCCTTGAACACAAGGTAGTAAATGCCAATATAAACTGTTAGATAAATTTAAAAAATAAAAATAATTAATGGGGTCTTACTGCATTTCCTCACTAGTGCTGCCATATCCCCTGATTTTCCTGTTACCAGTCTAAGCTTTGTGCTGGTTACAAAATACAGGGGACCTTACACCTACTATGCATGGGAGTTGCTAATTTTTACATTCAATGCTAAAAGAAACGCAGCATTACAGTTCTGTCTGTAAACATAAACACCTCCTGGGATTTCTTACTGTTCAGTGCATTATACACTGTTTTCTTCCTATTATTAGAATGTATATGAACTATAGCAAACATTCTCTTGAAACCACTTGCACAGAAACTATAGTTAATTTGTTTGTATTGTTTCTGAAATTGGGAAAGTGTACCCATTTTTTATTTTCTGTTGTCTTTTTTTATTTATATTTTTTTGATATACAATGCAATAATCATATGTTGATATGTTTTTTGTTTTGTACATGTATTATACAGATTGACAGTGCCAATTTCAGATGTTGTAAAGAACTGGTGGACCAACACCTTGAAATTCCATCCAACCCGGTCTACATTTTCATGTCTGCCAGCAAAGACATTCATCCCTATGTCGAGAAACAGGCCTCTTCTGGTGGCCATCCTACTCCTGAAGCACTGAGCTCTAATATTGAACTTTGTGGCCAAAATGTAATGGAGACAGATGAGTTTTATGATGGGTTTAAACACCTTTATAATGAAGACAACATTCAGGACCAAAGAAAAATAAATGAGGCTCTCATAAGCAAAAAATCACAAACTTTGTGCCCTCCACCCTTATATTCACTTTTCCTGCAATAGTAGGTGAAAGAGATGTACGCATTAAGTCACAATGGAGGTGTTACTATTAGATTTCCTAACACATCTGTAAAGAAAAGTGGACAACCCTATAAACCATATTCTGTTAACCTTAAAAATACTATATATGTGTTCTCTCTCTCTCCTCTCTCCTCTTTCTTTCGTTCTGATAGTAACTTGGTATTGAACAGAGTAGCACTCATCCCCAGAAGTGCTTTTAGAAGAGAACAGTGGCCTATGTTAATATACTTGTGAAAATTAATAGAAAACTCTGTTGAGCACAGTAAATTGAAGTTGTGGTATTACAGTAATGGTATTGTTTAAATCATCATAATGTTTTGTTCAGTTACCATTCACAAAACACACAACTTTGTGTGTGTCCCTGGCAATGTTTATTGGTTGCATTGTGTATTCAGGCAGAAAACACAAGTAGAAACTAACTTATTTTAGGAGCTGGAAGATAAATATGAATAAACAGGAGTTAATGAGTAGCCTTTAAATGCTGCAGTCTAAGGGCCAGATTTACTTGGCTGCAGGAAAGGTAAAGTGGAGCTGTTGCCCATAGCAACCAATAAGATTCTAGCTCTCTTTCCTATTACATACTAGAAAATGTCAGCTTGAATATGATTGGTTGTTATGGGCAACATCTCCAATTTTCATTACCTGCAGCTTAGTAAATCTGGCCCTAAGACTGTTTGTTTTTGACTGTTTCTGTTCTTTTCTGGTGCTTCTATCAGTGAATCTAAGCCAGTGTTGGCTAACCTGTGACACTCCAGGTGTTGTGAAACTACGAGTCCCAGCATGTCTTAACTGCAAAAGAATAGCGGATACATGACAAAGCATGATGGGAATTGTAGTTTCACAACACCTGTAGTGTCAAAGGTTAGCCAACACTGATCTAAGCTGCCATATAGGCCTGGGTTGAATGCTGACAGTTGAAACTAAAGGAATCTTTTTAGTTATTTATTTATTTTTTAACGTCTGACACAAATTTGTGTGATAATGCAGGTATATGCAACCTGTGGAACTCCAGTTGTTGTAAAATGACATATCTCCCTATGCTTTATCAGATATTGGCTATGTCTATGCTTTTGAAAAAAAAAATAATTTTTGTGTGCATTTATATTGTAAATATTTTCTATTGCTGTGCTGTAGAAACAGAGAAATTCTAAACATTCTATTTTGTTTTACTTTTTTTTTTAATTATAACTAACTAAAGTACCCAGCATTGTCTGTGTTTAAATCTTAAAGTTATCAATAAGTGTGTGTGTGTGTGTGTGTGTGTGTGTGTGTTTGTGTGTGTGTGATGCTTTTATTATGGATAATTCAATGTGTTTTCATAGTATGAAAAGGAGATCGGGAGATCGGGAGATCTGAATTCCACTTTTAAGAGGCGATTGACACTGGCATCATTCCACTCCCTTGGAGCACGTTTCCTTTACAATCCCCTCCAAAGTTTACTAATCCTAATTACCCCACCTGTCTCACCTCAAATGGCTCATTTAAAATAAATGGGATGGCTATATGGATTCATTCAAGGATCACATTTGAGATTTTATCACAAACATCAGCTAAAAATGGGAGATATATGTGTGGAGGGTCCTACACCCTGGGGAAAGGGACTACTCCTTTTCAGCCTCCCACAACACATATTCTTGTAATGATTTAATCCTCACTAATAAGTGGACTCTCCAGCATTAGATCTCTGTGGCCATTCTCACAAAAGTATTGTCAGATCATGCACCAATAATCTGGAGATGGGGCACTCAGAAATTGAATAGGATCTAAGATCCAACGGCAAAACTTCTACGCTCTTATACAGCTACTGCTAAAACTGTCGTAATTAGAGGCTAGCCATAAAAATTTCCCCTCTTCTCGCATTAGAACTAGCTGCCACTCGCAAGGAATTTCAAGACAAACTATTTCTATGCACCAAGGAGGCTTTCAAAAAAACTCAGTAGAAAATTTACTCGTCCGATAATCGGGCAGGTAAACTACTAGCTTGCAAACTTAGAACTCGCTAAGCTTCTAACTGTGTTAATCATTTGATATCTCGCTTCATATAGTGAACTACTTTGCGGAGTACTACTTCCTTCTTTATAATTTCCAAAATACTCCAGATCTTTTTCAACCCTCTTCAGAGTCTATTGAGAAGTTTCTGGAAAATGTTATAGTTCCCAGTCTGTGTGCAGAGGACCTAATGAGTTAAATGCCCCATGGTCTGTAACAGAGGTGAAATCTGTAATTAAATCTCTCCCTGAAGGGAAATCTCTGGGACTGGATGGATATATTTTTTCTTTTCACCAAGAATTTTCTGATCAATTAGCCCCCTTGCTAACTACCCTATTTAATACCATTTTGGAAGGAGATCTCTTTCCAGCAGAAATGTTAGCCACTCAGGTTGTAACCAAAGCCAGGGAAGGGCCCAACAATCCCCCAAAACTACAGACCAACGGCGCTGTAAAATGTTGATCTTAAAATGTATGCTAAACTTTTAGCCAATAGTATTGCCCCCTTTTTGCTTGCCATAATCCACCAAGTTGGATTTATCCTAAATCGTCAGCCCCTTTTATGCCACTAGACGTGTCTTTGATGTGGTAGATCTATTGAATACTAAAGGCCTTCAGGAGATCCTTCTCTCACTTGATGCACAGAAGGCCTTTGATCGTCTACATTGGGGTTACATAAGTCAGCTTCTCATAAAGTTTGGATTTAACGGGCCAATCTTGCATTCAATTTTAGCATTATATACAGTCACTAATTCCCAATGGCTTCCTATCTGACCCATTCTCCATCAAAAATGGTACCCGTCAAGTCTGCCCTCTATGCTCACTAATTTTTGCCATAGAAATAGAGCCACTGGCTGAAACAATTTGGTCTTCCCCTCTGTTCCCTGGCCTTCGGTTTGGTGAAACTATGCAGAAAATATGTCTATTTGTGTTTGACCCTGTTACATCTTTACCTGCCTCACAATCTATATTAAACATGTTTTCCCAGGCCTCCTCCTATAAGTTGGATGCCTCCAAAACAAAAGCCCTCTCCATTAATATTCCCTCTACACTAATTAATTGCCTTTAAACTTCATATCCATATCTGTGGAAAAAGGACTCACTTTCTTATCTAGGTATTTCTATCTCTACCCAAACATCCAAGGTATTTGATAGTAACTATGGGCCTGATCCAGAGCCACGACCGCTAGCGAACGTACGACGAGCGTATGCGAAAATTTGGGGAAAAATTCGCAACGCGCATGCCCAGTATGACAGCTTCCGGTCGCCCGAGCGTCATGAGCGAATAGCGGGCGTATTGTGA
>WWET01001658.1:144818-156498 GCA_011038615.1 Limnodynastes dumerilii
AAAAAAAAAAAAAAAAGAAGCCTCAGGAGAGAAAATCAGGAATGGTTCTATAAATCACTTTTTCCTCCCAAAAAATTAGTAAATGGTTAATCCGCTCAAAAAATTGTAATTCAGAAATCCTTCTGGCTGAGGTAATAGCAATGAAGAGGTTTATTAAACAAGCCTCCGTGAGAACTTTCAACACTGAATTGAGATCCCAAGGGAAGATGCGTTTTTTAAAGACTGATTTAGTTCTAATGGCAGCATGAACAAAATTTATCATTAGTTAAATCCCTAACTACCATAGCACTTAATGCCAAAATCTGAACTTTTAAGGAACTTATTTGACTAATAGAATGACTATCTGCCAAAATCTTGTTCTGCTTAAACCAACTAGCAAAGATTTCCATACCCTCCGATACACTTTAGATGTGGTGTGTTTGCAAGCTTTTAATAAGTTATCACCTAGTCAGAAAATCCTTGTCTTTTCAAGATGGCGCTTTCAACAGCCATGCTGTCAGTTTAAATTTCTCTGCACAGATGAAAGATATTCCCTTATCTCAGGAGAAACTTGCAAAAACCAAGGCTTGGAGAAAAAAAAAAACTATGTCAGAAGGGCTATTACAGTTATTCTCCTCAAGATTTGAGGAAAATTAATGGACCAGCTATACCCCCCAGTGCTCCGTGAAATTAATTTTACTTTTTGCATGCAGGGATATATCTTTATATATATCTTTGCTTTTGCTTACTGCACACATATACTGACCAGCTTCAGTTTTACACTGTTATTTAGATGTGGCATAGGAAACTTCTCCTCTCACCTGTAATACTGTTTGCACCAGATAAAATATGACTCCCCCTGAAATCAACATGGTTTTGCCCAGAAGTAACTTACCTCTCTTATTTTCAAACTTTTGAGTTTTTTGTGTTCTGTCAAGTGGCTATCGAGTCTATTTGAGGCATACCCAATTTCTCTACGATCTGAAGAAATACCCTTTTGTTTAATTCCCAGTCCCCTAGGTTGAGCTTTCTCTTTCTTAAAAAGACCACTGTGATGTGGTCTCTCCCAGCTAAATATATTGCTTTTCAGTAGGACTGCTAAGCAGCTGCCCTTCATAATGTGCTGAAAATGGTAATAAGCCTGCACAACTGATTACACCTCTAGATCCTACTTCCCTTGTACCTATTGTTGCTTGCAGGCGGCCCATATCCTGCTCTACTTCAGTCTGTTGTGAGTATTTTCTTGGTTCTGCTGACAGTGATATATGTTAATCCAGATGTAGGGCATCTCTGTTCCACCAACTGAGAGAACAAAATGACATTCCCCTCATGTGTAACCTGGCCCACACCACTGCCTCTATTGATGCATATATTAGCCCCAGCATCTTCAAACAATTTGCGTCTGATACCCACGTTTGTCATCTTAAGTGAATTACATCTGGTCGCAGATTGTCTATCCTTTCTTGAGGAAGAAATATTCTTGACAGGTGTCTGATGACTCCCAAATAATTTATCATCTAGAATGACTGACGTAATTTAGAACCCATTCATTGGATTCTATGAAGAACTCTGCAGGTGTGTTCTCTTACTTTTTGTTCCAATCGGTTGATATTAAAATGTCATCCATATATGGAAAAACAAAATTTCCTTCTTGCTTTAGGAACACTATAAGAACTATCAGCATCTTTGTAAATATACTGTGGCTATGTAGTCTCAGAATGCTACGAATCGTAGGAATTTTTGATGGCTTGGCAAGATGTGAACATGGAGATACAAGTCTTTCAAGTCTACAGATGTCAAACGTCTCTCCTTCCAGACATGTAAGAATTGTCCTGATTCAATTTTGAATGGCCTCATATGTTGGTTGAATGGTCTCAAATCTAAGATCATTCTGTAACCCCCTAAATGTATCTATACTATAAATATCCTTGAGCAACAAGGGCTTAAGCCACAACATCCTTTTTGTGGCAGTAGCCATAGCTCTAGCTGATAACTTGATGAAGTTAACGGAGGATTGTGACAAAGGAAAAAACTTGTTCTATTTCTTAGATTCTCTGAATAAATCTTGTAGTGAAGTATAATCTTTAACCTTCCGGTTATTAAACACTTTATAGATACGTTTTAACAAATAATATATCATGTCAGGCTTAAAGAACAAATCATCCCCTGAAGCAAGCAACTTGTCAGTATTTAGGGACTCTTCAGAAATTTACCTGCCTTCTTCGGAGTCTGAATCGCTTATACGTTATTTTATTCAGATCTTCCTTAGAGAGTTTATGCAGATCGTTAAAATGACTGACACATTTTTGACTGCTAATCAAGTAGAGGGTTGCTGTTGCTCCTTGGCAGAAGTTGCCAAGATTGTTCTGTTAAGTAATGCTCAGATAACATTTTGTCACACAGTGCGCATTTCAAGACATGCAGTTTTTTCAAGTCTTTCAAATACACACATTCCCCTTTACCAGATCTAAAAGAATTCTACATAGAGCACCGACTAAACAATAAAACTAAAATAAAAAGGGCAGCTACACTAGGCTTACCCAGACTTCCTGGTCTGTGATCGTTTTTCTTCCATATTGAAAGCAGGGAGGGTGCAGAATAATATCCAGAAAAATGGATCTGGGGCCAGTAACCGGCAATAGCCTTTGTTTTAATGTTTCCATAGTCCAGACATTTCTGGCATAGGTAATTGCCCATGCCAGATGTCTGGGCTAAGGAAACATGGCAGTACCCAAAGAATACACCTGTCTAGTGCTAGAGGTCCATCATAGTACTGCAGCACAGTGCAGAGCTCTATGTCCCACAGCTTGCTAGAGTTAGGGGTGGGAACAATATGGCAGCATACACTGTCAAGAAAGAGGACAGACACCTTCAGCTACTCCACCCGCTGTCCCCAGGGGTAAAGAAAAGGCGCTTTAGATCTTTGGGAGCACGCAACAGCCAAGTAAGCTCTAAAATGCACCAGAAAAATAAAAAACATGCTTCCTCCTTGACTCTCACTAATAGGAAAAGAAAAAACACAGAAAGGAATAAAGGGTGGTCCTTATATACAAGCTGCTTTTTTCCTATCCTGGTGAAGACATACACATATACATACACAAACACACACAACTGAAGAGAGGACTGAAACAGATCACTACGTAATCTGTATTATACACCAGATAAATTCAGTGTTGGAACTCACAGATACTCAAGTGTTTTCTTCACTCCTGTCAAACTTTAAAAATATTGTAAAATAGCAAAATTATTATCAATATTACGCACTGCAGTCTAATGTAGTAACAACACAGCCCTATGTTATGTGGACATATTAAATGCAGTATTTGTAAGAGTTTATTATTTTTTTTTTTTTTAAATAAACAAATGATATTGCATAGATAATTAGAAAGCTTCAAGCTTCTAGAATTAATGAAACTCACATTATTCCTGCAAATATTAAAATAACTGGTTATGCTGTAAACTTAGTAGTATCCAGGTTTTCTGTAGGCTTTGGTCCGCTCACATAATGTTAGGAGAGAAGGATGGCATGGTGAGAATTCATGGAATTAAATGACATGAACCTGTAAGTCCCCTCTGGACATGCAAGTCTGTGCACCTTAACTGAAAAAAAAAGAAAATAAATATAAAATAAAATGAATATATAGCCTAAAAGAAAACTAAACATAAAGGAAAATCAAAAGTTAAATATGTAAATTAAATGTTAAATGTAAAAACAGATCAGATTGTGAATTGGCCAACGCGTGAGGAGTTTTTGGTCTCATTGGCAGATTTCATGGACATCCATAAACCCCATTTAAGGAGTGGCCAGATGCAGCACTTCTCTACTCATTCTTCTCCTAGGTTGCTCAGCAGTATTACCTCTAGGAAGTTATCATTTTCATATAAATCAAAAAGAGCCATTACATTCTTTTTCAAATGTCCTAAATGGGGCATTTGGAGCCATGAACAAATGCCACACTACCTCATAAAGATGGCGTCAGACAGGCACTTTACCTCTAGCTCCATTTCAAATAGAAAAGCACCAGTGTTCATGGCTCAAAATGCCGCACATTGGGTAGGATAACACTCAGAAAACACTGCATTTCAGTATAACAAGGGGGCAGTACTTTAATCAGCCCATATGGGAATAACCAAGCGCTGCTGTATGTTGCTGCTCTGAGCCTCCTGCCATCTGGAAAGACAAGTAATACATGCTGCCTACATTTCTTACCACTTGTACAAAACAAAACAAAAATGCAACTGTTTTTGCAAAGTAAATCACAATAATTTAGAGAAGGAATGTCATACAAAAGCGACCAGAAATACATGATGCATTCCGCTTTAAAATAAAATGGGAAATGAGCATGGATAGAAACATAACCCATTACCACATGAATCTGGGGTTACGGATTCTTTGTGCAGTCACAGGCTACGCTGACTTTAGCCCTCTTCTAACTGATCTGAGACCAATGTACATATGGCTTAGAATGTTTCTTCCCATAAAATGTATGTTGCTTATAGAAGATTCCTAAAATAGAACAGTGAGCTGCAAGTTACACCACACATATCCTCTGTAGTGTTGTAAAATGTTTGCTGCTTTATGGTTGCTATGTTTAGAAATGTTTTTAACAAGATCTACACTGTCAACCAGGACCTGAAACTTCCTAATGAGATATACAGGTTAGCAGCATCTCTGAAAAGAAGTGGAAAATGGTTTAACCCAATAAATCAAACACACACAGATGGGGAATCTACCCAGTGTTTATATGCATAGTAATAGCATTTTTAGAATAATAATCAATGTTAAGTATAGTCTGCATTTTGGGAATGCAAAAAAGACTCTATATACTAATTGTCTATATCTGTATCTATGTAAATACTGAACAGCTTTGTATATGGCCATTTTTTATAATATTGGCAGTATAATGTACTTGCTATTTGTTTCCTAAAAGGGTTTCATCTAGGAACAGGTGCTTTCCATCTTACTACACCAGCCAACAGTGTAAGATCGGCTTAAAAGCTGATCTGCGCATGCGCTGGGCAGATGTTGCAGCGCCGTAGTAACGCTGGAGGGGGCGGTCCCCCAGCGTTACTACGTTCAGGTTAGTGTAGGGAGGCTGGGTGAGGGAGGTTAATGAGGCTGGGAGGGCGGCCTTATCGTAGTAACGCCCCAATACGCCAGCTAAACTTAGGGTAGCTTTCAGCCGGCGTAAGGGAGTGTAAATACGCTCTAAGCAGGGGGAGTGAGCTGCTGTTACACTGAGCGTTTGAATGCTCAGTTTAAGTCTGGATCAGGCTCAATGGGTGTTCCACCCTCTGTTGGTCATGGTATACAGGGGTATATGATAGGCTGTCAGGGATTGCTACCTGTAAGAACATGCAGCTCAGTAAAAAGTGTTCTTTATGTAGACTTTGCTTCCAGGATCTGTTTGTCCTTGGTTGCAACAAACAGTGCTCTGTTTTTGAAGTTCTACAGTACTCTGCCCAATTGCATGGCCTACTACTTTACTGTAGAGCTATTATTACTGGCACTCCACAATAACCAAGGCTCTAGTTATAACATATGACCATGCCACAAAGAAAAGCTCTAAACTGTCCACTAAAACTCACATTTCTCCTAACAGGTCACTTTAAAGACTAAATGGTTTTTACTGTTTTACCAACAAATATTGCTGGCCAATAAAGCCACTTAATAGGAGGTTTACACATACTGTTAACCAAGCAGTGTTTAGTACATATAAGCCACCTCTTAACAAAAAAGCAAAATACTAACCAAATTAAAGGTGCATCACCAATGCTTACTATAACCAGATAGATTAACTGGTAAGCAACCATAGTCCACTCACTTTATTGTTTAATTTATACCTTTTTTATAGTGTTCTACAGGTTTACAATTATTCGCATATTAACTTATGTAAAATAATTCTTATAATCACTTATTGACTGACCAGCTCTGAAAGTCCTTATTTTACTAAAAACAAGATAGCTATTAAAAAATTTTGAATGTAATTTCAAAATGTGAAATCTTTATTTTAGTTAGAGCTTTGTTATGATATAGCTCCATATCTTACATTTCTGGTCTATAACACGCAGGGCTTTCTATCCGTAGATATAATTTTCCACATTATTTTGGACTTAATAATCAATATTTCTATTTAAAATAGTATTATGTTTATGCTGCATTAATAATATTTTCATGCATAGAAAAATAAGATGTTTTATAGTTAGCTAAATAGAATAATTAATAAAGAAAATAACTGCAATAATCCTTAGAGAACCAAGAAGATCCTCTGACCGTATATTTATGGTGGTATAGTCAGCATAACACAATAGCTGTGATTGCGTGGAAGAGCCTAATATTGCATTTATGTGTGGTTTATGACAGTGTGCTGGGGCTATTTTTCCCTTTGTTTCTGTAGCAAGCAGATTAACCCCTGCCTTTCACGCACCTGTTTAACATTTACCTATAAATTGATTGAGCAACTTCCATTCTGTTTTTATTCATGTGTGGATGCAATGATTCCTACAATGCTCAGAACATGTTTAGAAATAGAAAGAAGAACTTACTTTTTCCTGTCCTTATCCTTCTTTAGGGGCTGCTGGGAAGTTGTTTGGAATGACTGGGACTGTAAAGATTCCACTGCCATTTTCCGTCGGTTGAAGGCGTTCAACTCTTCTTCTAACTCCTTCCTCTTTTCATCGAGCTTCCTGTTCTCATCTTGGTGAATCCTCTTCAGATGTGAAAACTTCTCTTGCAGCTGAAACAGGATTTTAGTGACAAAAATAAATTTTTAATATTTTTATTTAATGTGTTCTTTAAAAATACTGAAAGCTGGTTACATTTCTATAAATACAAATCGCTAATCTTAGGAACAACCATGTTTAAAGACGGCAACCCAGACACAATCAAATGAGAAAAACTTAAATTAAACCACTTGACCACACGGAACCTTAGTTGAATTGA
Source organism: Limnodynastes dumerilii (assembly GCA_011038615.1). Lineage (NCBI taxonomy): Eukaryota > Metazoa > Chordata > Amphibia > Anura > Limnodynastidae > Limnodynastes > Limnodynastes dumerilii. The sequence goes on from WWET01001658.1 coordinate 151,741, forward strand.
TGTTATTTACAATGACCACAGAACTTTATGCGCTTTGGTGAGCATGTGACAAGTATGTAGTGCTAAAGTTAGTAAGTACTTTGTTCACGGGATATCATCTGAGTTTTTAAATGGTCAATACAATCTGTTGTTACTTACCTGTACCTATTCAGCAATGAAGTCAGTCTTAAGCCATAGCCATTTCTTAAATGCCTATTATTGCTCAACTGCAATATAGACTTGTTTGTCAATATACTAAACGATAGTTGCAGTACAATTAATTGTTGAAAGCTATAGGAATCTGCTATATGTCTGTTCTCTACTCCCTCTGCCACTATACTATTTATTTTGATTATTGTAACATTTATGTGAGTTGCTTGGTGTTTTTGTATACATGTAGGTCAGTCGGTATTCAAGTAGGTATGTGTGTGTGTGTGTGTATGATGTATGTGTGTATGTATGCATGCATACATACATAGTGCGTGTATGTACATACGTACGTACTTGTGTATGCATGCGTGCATGTGTGTGTATGCGTGTATGTATGTATACATGTGTATATGTGTGCGTGTGTATATGTGTGCGTGTGTATATGTATACGTGTGTATATGTATACGTGTGTGTGTGTGTGTATACGTGTGTGTGTGTGTGTATACGTGTGTGTGTGTGTGTATGCATGCATGCATGCATGAGTACAACCGTATTAAAAGCCTTTTGATTTTTCTGGACAATGCTCATGTTTGTTTTTGTGCTCCATCTATTCTCTTATGTTTTCAGACAGTGGCAGTGAGAACCGTAGCAAGTGATTAGATTACATAAAAAAATAAAAGGTTTGAAAGATTCTGACATCTAGACTGGAGGAAACATTGACCAAATACATCTGAGATTCACTAGTCTAGAACACAGTGAAAACAGTTTGTCAGACTACGATGTAATCCAGCCACATATCTATTATTCAGACTACTATCATAATAGAACACTTATACAGCTGCATGTAATGTAAATAAGAAAATCAGACCTCTCGTTCTCTCTCTTTTAGCTCGGCTTCTGTCTCCTTAACTCTGTTCACAAACATCTGCCTCATTTCCTCCTCTTTCTGGTGCAGGTCCTCTAGGAACTCCTTTCTTTTGGCTTCATAGGTCTCCTGAAGACTAATGGCAGTAAAAGCAATGTTGAATTGAAGCTTGTAAAGCATTATTCCTCAGACTCTGTGAAATCACTATGTGCTTTGTTTGGCAGAGCTAATCAGACATATCCAACACTAATGTTCGCACTTCATCAACAGGTGGATTCAATGTCTTCACAAGAAAAATGATGGCCTACTGAGAATAATCCCCAGATTATAGCTAGCGTTTATAAAATGTGAAATCATTTTACTACTATCTGTGAATGTGCACACAGCATAATCTTTAAAGAAATGCATTTGCCTTGGCAATAACAGTGTATGGTTTCCATATCACAAGCAGAATACTTTATGGTAAACAGAGAGTGTTCCCAGATCTACCTGAATGGCTGATTGTCAGGATCTGTGTCTTTAAACCCCATCTCTTCAAGTTTACATCGTCTATATAGCTCATAGTGGCGTGTGTGGGTCTGTTCTCTGAGATCTTCCATGTTCACTCGGATCAACATTTCCCTCAGTTTTACAAAATCACAATGGCTCTCATTTTCAACTGTGGGTCAAGAGAAAAATACTTACTTACTATTTTGTGTTTTAAATAGACATCAATAGTAATAGTAGAAAGAAAAGTATCTAACAAGACTATATTCCAAGTATAAAAGTCCACGCCGGGTTGGTCTCTCCAGCTGGAATGGGAAGTACACAAAGATTTAAGTCTTTAGAGATCGGTTGATTATTCTGAAACAAATAGAAGCAGCGCTTAAACACTAACACACTATGGTGATATTAACAAGCGAGTGGTAAATGTAAAAAGCTATTTATTGAAGGGTAACACGTACAATCATTAAATAGCACCTGGAAAATTGGTAATAGGAAAACCATATAAAATATGTTATGCAAAAAGCATGCTAAGAGAGACAACTGAGCATATGGTATGGCACAAAAACACATGAACCAACGGGTGATTAGATGAAACAGCATAAACATAGATGTATCGCCCGCAGGGAAACCTCTTATAGAGGAATATTGAGGTCCAAACGGCTAAAATCCTTGGACCACGCTATAGTAATCGAGGCACGGATATCTTTACTGAAAATAGATGTTGGCTGTGTTGAGAAAGATCCAGTGTAATTAGTGCCTAATTGTAGAGCTTCAGACCACAGTAGTTCACAAATTAATATATATATATTTTTCTATGTGCTTTAGATGTCTTTTCACATTGGCACACACCTAACGGTGGTTACTAGCAGAGTGCCGTTTTCTGTTACTAGTGTGTGTGTGTGTGTGTATATTTTTTTTTTTTAGGGACTTCATTGCCCCCTGGCCATTAATATTTTGGCTTCTGGAGACTCATTCTTTGTCTGTACTTTTGGGATTATGTGTAGTGTGGCCCTGTGCACATAGAGGGCTCTTTGTGGCTCCATGTGATGTTTCGGTCTGTCCCTTCCCATCATAGTTGCTAAGTCCGCTTGTAACAAGCGGAATTGGGCTTTTTTTTTCCTGCAGTCGCGTCTTTTTTCGTTTGACGCAAGTTGGTGTTTTTGGGCTTGTTTTTTTTTTCTTTTTCTTTGAAGGTGTAGGCAGAGCAGCAGGAAGAAGGTAAAGGACAGGTAAAGTATATAAGGGGAATAGGAAGGAGGGAAGTTAATAAGGGGTTAATAGGTTTTAAATAGAGTGTGAATAAAGTGTGAATGCATACAATAGAACAGTATGGGCTATTGTATGAGGGAAGCATAACATAATAATAGGATACAAGGAGGGGGATGAATTTACTGTGTATTGCAGATGATATAGATAGAAACAGATAAATAGATAGAATCAGATAGGGTTATGTAAATATACATATATATTATATATGATGAAAGTAATAACAATTGTCTGTCAGCACGTTGTCTGAGTTTTCATTTCTTTATATCAGAGTGTAATCTCTCTCTCTCTCTCTATACACACATACATACACATACACACACAATCCAAGGTGAAAAGCAATCACTCCAGAGGCTTTTCATGAAAGTAGAATTCAAAAGTACAAAATGTAATTAATCAGCAGAAAACATAATGCAGTTATCCAACGTTTCAATTGGACAAGCCAATTTTCATCAGGGAGAAAGTGGAGCAGAACAATCAAAGCCTCTGGAGTGACTGCTTTTCACCTTGGATTGTGTATGAACTACTAAGGAGTGCACACAGAGCAGTATTCTTTATTGAGGAGTGACTGTTTTATTGTGGATATATATACACATATATACACACACACACCCCAATAGATTCAATCGAAGTCAGCACACCAAAATCTCTCATAATAAAAATATTTTGCTGCAAAAACAGTGAATATCGATACTATGAACAACTTCACGCCAGACATGGGATCATATTAATCCCAAAAAGTTCAAAATAAGTGCATTAATAAATGGATTTAAAAAAAGTGTGAAACGGTGTTTGCAGCATAGGAAGTCTATGGAGATACAAACAATCCTAGACATATATTGATGTGTATATATATCCAGTAAAATTGCCCATATTTTGTACTTTTATGGATTACTATGATCACATGTCTTGCATGAAGTTGATCATAGTGTAAATGCCTACTATATTTGCAGTAAAATTACATTTTTATTATGAGAGATTTTGTGGTTGCATTTTTTCTGGTGTGCTGACTTCGGTTGTTGTGACAACTTACTATTTCAATTGTTACTTTATAGGAGTATGGCAACCAATATTGCATAATATATACCTTGTATATCTTGATTATTGACATATAGATATGTGTGTGTATATATTAGATATACATAGGCTTGTTTTTGGGCTTTTACAGATTGGGTTGGGCTTGTTTTTAATGTCTCAGTTGTTTGTTTTATGTTTCAGAGTTGGTAACACTGCTCCGCATCATCTTGCCTTATGTGTCAGCTATTTGAGAGCTGTGCTGTGATCCTGCTTTCTCTCCCGGACCTTAGCGCTCCTTATTTTCCCCACTCATCTGTCCTCTGTATGCGGTTTTCTCCTTTCGCCCTAGTGCGCAACACTCATAGCGCAATCTCATTCGAGAGCAGGTGTGGCTTCTGTGTGTGGCTGGTGTTGCTTATGGTGTCACTCAGCGTGACTGAACATTGTGCCGAGCCCCCTTAGCTGTATTTTGGTGCCCTTTAGACTCTTATTTAAGTTTTTTCATAGCGTTGCTCTGCTTTGCAGCCACAGCATTGCTCTGCTTTGCAGCCACAGCATTCTGAGTTCCCCTGAGCATCGTCATGGTGCTGAGCTGGCACCGAAACAGCTGTCGGGACTACTTCCACTGCTGATCATAATGTGAGGTGTTCCTTTACTGGTTGGATTTCCAGGAGTTGTTTCTACATTTGGGTACATGTTAGGTGGGCTGCTACACTAAATCCTCCTGGTCCTGATATTATACCCAGAATTACATTCAGCTTTTCATTACTGTAAACTTCCCTTTGGCAACTTGGATTCCCTAGTTACGCTGCTGGCTTTATTTGAATTTGGGTGGTTTTTGCCTTCATTTAAGTTTTCATTTTTTGGTGTTTTTGTGTAATGACATTTTTCTACTGATGTTGAAATGACACATTGATGATAAACAAAGATTTTTTTTATATTAAGTATATATATAGTAGGAGGGGTTATGGGAATAAAAACCATGTATAAAAAAA
>WWET01001658.1:156792-170973 GCA_011038615.1 Limnodynastes dumerilii
CTATCCCCCAGTACTCCCATCATATTCCACCAGCCCCCCAGTACTACCATAATGTGCCACAAGCCCACCCCCTCTGTATTCCCATAATGTGACACCAGCCCCTTAATTGTTTTTATACTTACCTAGATTCTTCCTCCGCGGCGCCCTCATCCTCCGGCAGGCGGCTCATACAGGAAGTTTCTGTATGAGCGCCTGAGGCAGTTATACAGAGCAGCTGACATCAGCAGCTCTATGCAACTGCCACAGCAGCTCATACAGGAACCTCCTGTATGAGCTGCCTGCCGGTCTCCATAGTACTGCATCCGACGCCTATGACAGTGGGTGATTGTAGCGGAGGGGAGCACCTCTCTGGCTTGGGGCCCCCCTTCTGCGCTTACCCTGCTTACTGCGTTCCGCCAGTCCTGCATGAAGTTCTAAGTGATTAGCAGTTCTCAGAGGCAGTCTCTTGTAGGCAGAGGAACGTATGGAAGGATAAAATCAAGTGTTGCAGCCGGGCAACCCCGCTGCTTACACTATTAATAAGTCAGTAATTAGGTTTAGGAGAAACATGCTTCCAATACGGTCTCAGATCAGATAGTGCTGATGCCAATGAACAGGTGCTATCTATATCTATATCTATATATATCTATATATATATATTTATTTGTGAACTATTGTGGTCTGAAGCATCTACAGTTAGGCAATAATTACACTGGATCTTTCTCAACACAGCCACCAACATCTACTTTTAGGCTGTAAGGATATCCGTGCCTCAATTAATATAGCTTTGTCCAAGGACATCATTAGCCTTTCGGACCACAATATTCCTCTATAAGAGGTTTCCCTGCGGGTGATACATCTATATTTATGCTGTTTCATCTAATCACCCGTTGGATAGTGCATAAGTTCATGTGTTTTTGTGCCATACCACATGCTCAGTTGTGTCTCTCTTAGCATGCTTTTTGCCTAACATACTTTATATGGTTTTCCTATTACCAGTTTTCCAAGTGCTATTTTATGAATGTATGTGTTACCCTTTGTTAAATGAAACTTTTTACATTTACCACTCACTTAATATTATCATAGTGTGTAAGTGTTTAAGCTAAGCTTCTCTTTGTTTCTTTATTTACTTTTTACTTGGGACACAACTCCCATTTTTAGCCAGAGATTACCTAACCCCTGTGGTTATATAAATGACATGGTTATTTTTTTTTCTTATTTGTGCAATACTCATTTGTTTATTTGATTTTTCTATTTCTAATTGTGCTTTTTTTTCACACTCTGACCAACGCTTATCTGAATTTTCTTTTTTGCGATTAGGGTTAATTATTTTGGTTTGCTTGGAGATACAAATGTATTTAAATGTGAAGGTATAACACTTCAGCCAAAAAAAAATCACTCAATTATAGAACACAGTTGGATTGGAAAATTCAGAGTAGGAAGTAAATCAAATTTTACCACCAAACCATTTTTAAAGGTCTGTTTGGGTTATGTTTTTGGGAAACACGAGTTGCAACAGAATTTATTAATATTTAGTCTCCCAGAGTTTTGACATACCTTGCACAACACCCCAGGGGTATTGTCTGGCTCTCACCAGTTTATTTCCAACTTTTATCTCCTCTGTGCTCCCAACCACTGCAAATGGGAGATGAGCCTAATAAAAATCAAATAATAACATCAATTGAAGACAGCAAATATTTCAATTCTTTATTATGAATAATGCTAATGGTTTCAGTAAATCCTTTTCATGTCTAGTCATACCAGTATATGGTGTCAACTTAATCCCCCCCCCAAAAAAAAAAACTAGGGACTAGCAAGAGAAAAAGCAATGTATTTGTATTTTAAGCATGTATAAGCAATAAATTAATAACTACACCAAACTTAAACAGGCACAGTATATACCGGTAATCTATACTGCATTATATGATAATTACCACTAGAGGGCAATAGAGTACAAGTAAGAAATTATTGGTGACAAGTATGAAAAACTGCATTAAGTTATATGCAAATACGTAATGAAAAGCAAAACAGACACAGAACTAGTTAGAGAGCATAAAACCCTGATAATTATATTCTATATAATAAGTTATTATAAGTATAAGTTTTTCTCCTTAAGAAACATTTCCACAATAAAAACATATTTCTTATAGAACTTACATTCATAACAGAGTTGATCTCGGCCACAGCATCATCATCGGTCGGGAACTGGTAGATTTGGACACCATTGCTGACCAGTTCACTCATGATCTTGATTTTGAACTTATGGAGCTCACTTTTGGAAATTGTGTCAGCTTTAGCAATTATTGGAATGATATTTACCTGGGAAACACAAGTCACATATTTTCTCTTACATTGCCTGTAATCATATCATCAAGTCTTGATGTTCTTTAAAAGCTTTAAAGAATAAATTGTCCTCACTTTTATGTAAGTTCTGCTTGTTCTAAATGTGTGGATTCAGTTGGAAGTGCTGGACAGACAGAAAGGCACATAAAGGCACATAAATAACCAAAAAAGTCAGAGTGTGCTAGAAATGGAAGTGAAAATGTGTGACAGGGAGATGTAAGATCAGGAATTTAAAAACCTAACCGCAAAACATAGAAATACATGAATTCACTTTATAATAAAAAGGAAAGTCACACTGAAATTGGATATAGAATATAAGAGACTCTAAAAATCTACAGATCCTATCTGACGAAAGAGAAAAAAACGTCAACCCTGCTATAAAATAATAAAAATGTTTGTCTATTTTGACAAGGCAAAAAAAAAATCATACCTCCTATCGGCATTGATATAAGTAGAACACTACCAAGTGTAGGGAGTAAAACCTGTGCTAGACAGCCCCATTAGAACTAAATTCACCACTCTAAGCGTTGGTTCAGTATATATCAAGTGTGTGGTTCATTGTTAATGCTATGAAATGTTGGAGGCTGGTTAGGAGAAGCATGCATAACGCTCTAGATAACAGTAATGTAATGCATCCTTGTCTCCTTATGTCATTGCCGATACCTTATTGTGCTAAGATTATGGTCTCACTTACAAAAATGTCCACATTCTACAAAAAAACTGATGCTGACACGGTCTTTAAGGGACAAAAGTAGTCTTGTCCCTAAGTAGTTTTAAAGTCTGGTCACTGGCATAGTCAGTATGGCTTGGGGTACCTATATCATGCTCCATAAAACACAGAAAGCACAGTCATGTAGCTAGTAAAATATGCATATATTTCTATCTAGTATTGAAGCCAGTGATGACAGAAAACGTAAAACAACTCTTGTTTATAGATGAGGGTAAATTAATCCTTGATTGTGCATCAGGCAGGGAAAAAAAGGTGGGTTAATTTAACACCTGACTGCTTGAGCTATAGTTATGGCAAATACTTTGATCGAATGTTCATATGCTTAATTATTCAGCATTCATTTACTTGAGAAATCAATTACCATTGAGGCAAACAGGTACATGAGCTGTGCACCCTGGACTTTTATCTGTTTGTCATACATTGTTATAATTATAAGACACAATGGGGCGTTAAGACGCCGACGTAAGCGTAAGATCGGCTTAAAGGTAAATCTGTGCATGCGCCGGGCAGATGTTGCCCGGCGTAGATACGGAAACGCCTGATCGTGGATCGGGCGTCCGTAGCTTCAGCGTAGTAACACTGGAGGGGGCATCCCCCAGCGTTACTACGCTGAAGTTAGGGTAGGTAGGCGGGGGGAGGGAGGGTAATGAGGCTGGGAGGGCCGTCCCAGCGTAGTTACACAGGTTTACGCCGGCTGAACTCAGGGTAGCCTTCAGTCGGATTAACCCAGTATAATTACGATCTGGCAGGGGGAGTGTCGGGGGAGTGTAATGCTGTTACGCTGAGCGGTAGTACGGCTCTGTATACAATAACAGACCCACTAGAAATTTACAGAGAGAAATACACATTTTAACATGATTTTCTGACTTCATTTCCTTTACATATCATTCCAATTATATTTTTTATATTTTTCAGACGTATAGTTTGTTATAGCAATTATTTAGAAAAATATATATATTTTTTTCTTCTAAATATTAAACTAAAGATTGCAATGTCTCACATAGGGCACCTACTACCAAGCATTTGTTTTGGTTACCATCTAGCAGAAGTATTTGTATGGTGTTGAAATCAGTCACCTAATTTACAAGGTTATAGAAAAATAAAAGGGGGAATTTCTGAAAGCAAACGCAGGCCATGTTGGACAAAAAGAAGTAATCAAACAATTGTAAGTTCTGCTACAGATTAAAGTAGTCAGAGTAGGAGGTTGCATTAATATGAGACATACAGTGTGTAGGAGCAAAACAACAAAGAATGGACCCAACAACAAGTGGTACATCATTTCTCCACTCATTCTTCTCTGCTATATAATAGATTACTGTTATCTAGAGTGTGTCTGTTTAGGTTATGCATGCTTCTAACCAGCCTCCAACATTTCATATCATTAACAATGAACCTCACACTTGATATATACTGAACAAACGCTTTAAGTGGTGATTTTAGTGTTTTTCTTGAGAATAAATTTATTAATTTTTTTTTAAGTTTTCATGGGGAACAAGGGTACAGAAAGGAAAAAGGGGAGAAGACAATAATGCATAGTCACAACATTAGCACAGAACATAGAATGCTCCAGATTTACAAGTGAATATAAAAGAACAAGATAAACATTTTCCCATAAAGTATGTAATAAGACTGAATCATGGTACCAGGAAACAGAAATAGAAGGGGGAAGAGAAAAAAAGAAAGAGGGGAAGAGGGAGGGTGGATATATGTGAAGGAGTCTATAACCAACTCTAAGAGGATCTAATACTCAGTCATGCAGTGAAGACGTGACCTGATGATATGTGAGCCATGGTAGCCAAACACCTGAAAAATTGTTGGAGATATTGTGAATTATGCTAGAGATGTATTCCATCTTATATACACGCCATATTTCTTTAGTAACGGTCAGAAGGGAAGTAGGATCAGGATTTTTCCAATGGGCCGCTATTTGACATTTAATAGCATTAAAGAGATGTTTTGTTAAAAGGTGTATGTGCTTAGGAACATCAGGTATGGTGCGAGAGAGTAGAGAAAATGTAGGCGAGGGAGCAATGGTAATATCAGTTACTATTGTAATCAGGCGGTGTATTTCTCCCCAAAGGAGGGACATTTTTGGGCAAAACCACCAGATGTGGGACAGGATGCCTTCCTCGCCACATTGACACCAATGAATTTAGATTTTGGCAAATGACCACTCCTGTACATGCAGAAAAATATTTAACATTTACTTTATGTAAGTCAGAACTTTCTCCTTACATGTGTGGGCTCTTATTGAACAACTATTTCCAATGGTTTACTAAGGAGCACACACAAGGGAAAAGAAAAACCACAAAACAGAACACAATCTAAGGTGGTCTAATTTTTCTTAGATACAACCTTTAAATCTCTTACCCTAAAATAGTCTTGAAAACCGCACCTGCGTGTTAGATGCAGTAACTAACACCAAAGATGCATGTGCTGCAATACGGTACAGAACTGCAAACGTTAAAAAGGACTTCAGTGTTTCACATTTCTACATACATATGCCTGTGTTTTGAAGGCTTGAGAAAAAAGAACTCGCAAGCATATAAGGGAGCTTTTAGATTAAGCCAAGCCTAGATTTTTGCAGCACCCAGGCAGACATTTAATGATATGGCCAGGGAAAAGCTACTAAACACACCAACTGATGGCATGATTTGCAGTGTGGGATTATGCAAATTATGACATTGCACAGTGGGAATTTTAGAAGACAGAACACCGCCTAACCCCACAGCAAATGCTCTTTTAAGAAAGCAGACAACAATGAGTAGAAAAGTGTTTATAGAATACCTTACTATCCAGCTTCTTCATAGTAACTAGATCCAGGGATTTTAGGGAATGCCCTGTTGGTGTGATGAAGTATAGACAGACATGTATTCTGGAATCATGGAAGTTAAACAGGGACCGTCGAATTTTCAGCTCTTCTTGTAGATAATTCTCAAACTGAGTATCAATGTAGTCAACGACTGACCTGTAACTGCACAAAGATTCCATGTAAAGCTGTTGTTACTAAAACATCTTAAATCTGTAAAATACTGATACATATTGGCAATAGAATTTCCAGACATAAAAACAATGAAGCAACATTTTACCAAGTGTGTGACTATTTGGCACAGGACATGTTTAAAATCCCTATGAGTTGACATTGGCTAGAATGTACTGAGAAAAGACACTTCTGTATTATAATAAAAAGCAAGGGATTGCAGTTGTCAACTAGAGATATGGAAGGCAGCAAGGGCAGGAGCAGATTTGTGAGTTTAGCCAAGATATAGCTTTGAAGGATAGACAGGTGGCAAGAGATAAAAGATTCCTAGAACACAAGTCCGTAGATTCTGTCTATAGTATGGATCAACAGAGGTGCAGAAGATAAGTGTGGGAAAATGTGAAAGTAGGAAGTGAAAAATGAACACATTTTTTGGCATATCAGAATTACTGCCGACCATACAGATAATACCCATTATTCATGCCAACAGAGAGCATAGGAAAAACACAAGATTCATATTAAGAACGAAGATGACATGACTGATCCCAACTGCAACGAAGATGATAAAATTCGCCAGTTCTGCATACTTTTGTATGGCTTATGTGCAGAACAAAAGCATATGGAACTGTAGCCATTTAGACTACACCGCCACGCACAGCTGTAACAGCAAATGAAGGGGAGTTACTGTAAATGAACTGTTAGTCCACTCCTTCCCTCCCCTATATAGGTTTAATTCTGCAAATAAACCTTCCAAACACTTACATAAATATTAACAATGTACAAGTATGTACGCACGATTTCAGCACAATCACATGCACCAGTTACAGGGTATATCCAAGTCAAGGAAGATGCTTACAGTTGAGACTTCATTGCTATACAAGCATCACTTAGCCTTGCGAACAAAAGGTATTTAAATGTTGCGCACACACACACACACACACACACACACACACACACACCTATCGTGTGGCTTAACCCTAACCCTTCCCTTTTTGAGCCCTAACTTTCCAAGTCCCACAGCCTAACCCTAATCTTCCCCTTAAATCCTAAAATTTACCCTCCCTTCTGGAGCCCTAACCCCAACCTGAGCTAGCTGCAGCCTGCTGCGATTGGAAATGGGTAGAATTAGTTACCTGTTCCCAATAATATAATATTTTTCCGCAGGTAAAAATACAGCCAACATTCAGATTGATGGATAAAAATTGTTCCTGCTGCTGTCCCGAAAATAGTTAAGATAATAGTGTTAGCTGCTAATGAACTCATTGTGGAGCCTTTCAAAATTAAATAGCGGTGGCTTCATTTATTAAGAGTCAATTAAAGGGTTTCTATTCTGCATTCCATTCCCTAATGAAAATCACGATTAGGGCAATACAAACATTGGATTAGTTATAATCTGAAAGAGAAATAGTGATGTCACTTTATAGGTCATTGGAACTGTCTCAACTAGAATACTGTGTTCATTTCTAGAGGCCATATCTCCAGAAAGATATGAATACATTAGAGACTGTGCAAAGAAGAGCAACTAATGTGGCACATGGCCTTTGTCATAAAGCATACCAAGAAAGACTAGAGGAACTAAACCTGTATAGCGACCTTCAAAAATATCAAGGGATGTAACCAGGTAGAGGGGGGTGGCACATTTTAGAATGCAGTTGCCAGTCCGGCTGGCCTTATTGCGACAATGATACAGAAGCCAGCTGAATGGTCACTGTATCAATTGTCAAAACGCTCGGCAAATAGAAAATTGCTATAAGGAATGGGAACCGAATTGGACAAGTTCCCAATAGGGGACATGTCTGGGAGCAGCAGCTGAGAGGGGGTGTTGTTCCATAGCTCTCAATTTAAAAACATATATATATATGACCCAACACTGGGACTCTCATTGTTACAATTGGGACCAACATAAACAGAGAGTCCTTGGTGTGGCTGGTGGTTTGTCATATATTCACAAATGTGTGTAACAGACATGTCTGCGTTTTATGTTACAGATAGAATGGTATAGTCTGTTACTGGTTTATGACCGTGTTGCGGGAGCATTTTCTTTCCTTTGTTTCTGTTGCTAGCAGATTCCCCCCCGGCCTTTCATACACCTGTTGTGGGTGCGTTAACTGCATTTTTTTTTTTTTTTTACAGGGTGATTATTTTTTATTTATCCTATCAGTGGCTATTGATTTGATATAGGTCAGGAATGTTAAAGTGGTCTTTTGGTTTACATTATACCCTGTCCTTGTCCTAAAACATTTAGTATGTTCAAAGAAAGGATTGCTTTACATCTCTCCTCGATTAAAGAAGTCTTTTGTATAACAGATTCTAAAACTCCCCCTGTAGCTAGAAACTGCTCTGGTGATCGCTATCACATGCATTTGTTGTGACATGTGGTTCCAGTTTTGACACTGCTGCACCCTAATTTGAAGTTCATGGACAATTTGACTGGTCTTACACTGAATTTGGATCTCTTTGTGCTATGTTATTGCCGTTTTCAAGATTGTTTAGACACCATGAACTATGCCATTTGTTGCTGCTGCTATTTTTTTCTATTTGTTTTTTTCTTTTATGTTTTGGCACTTTGTGTGGATTTTTTTTATGTGTTATCTATATGAAGTGGGCTCTCATCTCATATACATAGAAGTCTCTTGCGTGCTGAGTTTTCAAGTAAATACACTTGTATCTTGCAACAAACTGATCAATTATCCAGGTGTGCCAAATATGGTTATCATGGTAACCAGTGGTTGTAGATTATTGTTCCTTGTGTTTATTTTGAAAATTGTTTGGTGTCATGCATACCTTCTTAATAGTGAGATCGGTTCCATTTTTACACATACACAAACAATAATTAGCCCTATTAAAGTTTTATGTGGCTTTTTAGTAGTCATAATAAACATTATCTATATGTATTTTCATCTTGTGCCCCCCTGCTTTATATTGGGAATATCATCCGAGAAGTGGATGTCTCACCTAGAAGGTCTAAATAAATTCAGAAGTGGATATAAAATCTATGGACACAGCAATTATAAAACAGCACAACATAAAAAAAATATGGACGTTTTACAGTTTAAAGAATCACAGCACACAACAATATTTTCGTTTTCACAATTGTTTTTCCTTTGATGTCAAACGCTACGGGAGTGGAGAAATGGCTGCATGTAATTTCTAACGCAGTGGGTTTTGTCTTAATTGCAGTTTCCCGCTTCATTCAGCTTAACTGTTACGTGAGCTTATGCAAAAGACCACACTTGCATACAGATAGAGCCATACATTTCAAAAAGCAACATGCATTCTTTGTTTTTTACTCTAGATGAGGCCCTAAATGCTCAAATGTAGCATAATAGGTAAAGCAGTGCAGTACAAGGAGTCTTAAATCAGCTTTCTAGGCAGTAATCATACACATGAGGACCTAAAAAGATCTATCTGATTCATCAGTTTTTAGGGAATTAGTAGACTGGATACTTACAGACCACTACTTACAGACCAGATTCAGAGTTTGAAAATAAGAGAGGCACCTGGGCAATACCATGTTGATTTCAGGGGAGTAAAATTTCATCTGATGCCAACACTATTAGAGATGAGAGGTGATATTTAGACTTGGGCTAGGCAACAAAAGTGTAAAATTGAAGCTGATCAGTATCTGTGTGCAATAAGTAAAAGGACAGTATTCTTCCCTGCATGCATAGAATAACATTTTTTTGACTCCCCCCTGAAATCAACATGGTTTTTGCCCAGGTGTAACTTTCCTCTTATTTTCAAGCTCTGAATGTGGTCCTACATCTCAGAAGTGAGGTCACAGACTCCTAGTAATAAGATGCATTCAGTAGTGTAGCAATAAAACTGCCTACAGTAGACTATTATATGTATTTTATTATTGAGAAGTAAAGGGATCGAGGTGGCTCTATTTCATGCGACTTTGGTAGGTATACAATGTAACAAAGCAATGATGATTGGCTGCAAAGGGAGAGGAATTAGTAAATGGAACAGAGGTAGTAAAGAAACACTTAATAGGTCATTGGTACAGTCTGGAATGCTGTATTTAGTTGTGCAGACCACGGACCAGATCAAGTTAGTAGAATGCTATATTCCATGTGTGCAAGTGTGCTGATACCAAGGGCTGATGCGTAATGAAGGATAATGCATAAGGACTTAACCAAGTCCTTACTGTACAACTGAAATACCTTCCCCCGCTCACAACGTGTACACGCTGACATGCATAATCCAGTCCCATAACTCCAAGACATACAAACGAGAACCAAAGTGGTGCATGGTGTGCATCACAAAGCATACCAAGAAAGAGTAAGATGGTATATCTTGAAGCAAAGAAAGAGGAGGGAGCAGGATAGCACAGAAGCTTTCAAATATATCAAGGGGTTTAACCAGGAGCAAGAGAGTGACTACATGATGTAGAACACACAGGCTGCATAAACTGAAGAGTGGCAGGTTTAGAGGGAAAAGATATTTGATAAGTGGAATGGTCTCCCATCAGAGGTGGCAGAAGCTAACAAAAGTAGAACAACTTAAATACAAGACTATTCTAAATCATAAAAAAAAAGCAGAGGTTCAACAGGCCTATGACCTTTATAACTGACTGAATAGGTCAGTTGTTCTCATCTGTCATCAAGATCTAAATTTATCTTGCTGAAATGTTACAACAAAAACAGAAGAAAACACCATGCTTTTTAAGTAAAAAGCTCTGCAAGTTACTAGAATGTGGGACTTCCAAAAACCGGCCACAGATCAACTGTGGACCAAATCGTATCAATACAGCCCTGCTAGCTCTACCAGTCTAGGGGTTCTGGAAACTCAATAAGTCCTTTTTCGTTGGTACCGCTGTCCAAAACAACTGTCGCAGACGACTATGGATCTTGCTGAAGGCGAGTCTCAGGAAGGGGGACCCTGTTTCACATATGGTGGAACTGCCCTAAATTGACTCCTTTCTGGAGGAAAGTCAAGGAACTAACCTCCCTTATTCTTGACTCTCCAACGCCTTCTTGCCCCTCTTTATGGCTATTAAATAATACGTGCCTTCAACTCTCAGTATAAAAAAAAAGCACTTCTGCAACAAATGAATAGGGAGTGCTTCGCCAGGATTGACCTTTATATGGACATATACGGATAATACTGTCATGTCAAGCGTTGACCGTGCTCCTGAGTTTACCGAAACCTGGTTTCCCTGGCTGCAATTTAAAGAATCCCAGTCATATCGCTCAATTTTGGGGATTCCTGATCCTTAACCTATTATTGTTTATGAGGTGCCACTTGGCATCCACAGCGCCATACAAAGGCAATGGTTACATGTGCAAAACAAATTACAGAAAAGGCAAGTTCAAGTAAATAAGGAATACAATAGAAGTACAATGCAAAAATTAAACGCAGCACAAAAATAGCAGAATATGTATGGAGAATAAAGATGCAGGATGTGTGTAGGGGAAGATGAATAAGAGATAGACAGTAGAGAGAAATGGTGGAAATTAAAACAGGGTAGAGGGGTGATGACAGGAGGGAGGAGGCCCTGCTCATAAGCGCTACCATGATAAATGGGAGGGAGTGACTAAACAGTTGACAGTGATGAAGATGGTGAGGGCAGGAAAGCTTAGGTGGAGGAACGGCGGTCGGCTAGCCTAAAGAAGTGGGTTTTAAGGGAACGTTTGAAGGGTGTTAGATTGCCTGATAGGTTGTGGTAGGTTGTTCCAGAAGGGCGGCCCAAGAGAAGTCTTGGATGTGGAAGTGAGAGGTAGTTATCAGGTATGGAGAAGTGGAGGAGACAACCTTGCAAGTTGAGGTGAGGTGCTTGAAGAGAATTCTGAAAGGGACAGGGAGCCAGTGTAGAGATAGAGAACGGAGGTGGAGGCAGTGCGTTTGGAGAGGAAGGAGCCAGGCTGCGGCATTTAGTATGGATGGTAGGGAAGCGATATGGATCAGAGTGATGCCAGAGAGAAAAATGTTGCAGTAGTCGAGACGAGGGGCATGGATGTGGGGGTGAAGGAAAGTGAGGAGTCAAGGATGACGCCCAGGCAACAGACATGGGCAGAGGAGATGGTGCAGTCGCCAATAGTTAGAGATGGTGGAGGTAGAGGGGATATGTATAAGACTATGATTTCAGTTTTGTCCATGTTAAGCTTGAGAGAGCGCTGAGACACCCATGAGGAGATGGCCATGAGGCGATCTGACACTTTGGACAGGAGAGAGGCAGAGAGGTAAGGGGAAGAGAGATAGGTTTGAGTGTTGTTGGCATGGAAGTGGTAGCGAAAGCCAAAGGAGCTGATGAGGTCGCGCAGAGAGGCGGGTCCGTACCCCAAGTCTCCCCCCACAGCCTAACCCTAAGTCACCGGCGGTGAAAATCCCCGAAAGTGAATGGGTGAGTATGCGAATCGTTTCAAAGCTAATTGTGCAAAAAAAAAAAAAAAAACATTTCTGAATTCTATTTGCATCTCAGAGAAGCGCATAAAAATCAGCTACTGTAACAGACGAGAAAATGCGCTCCGCAACCTTTTTCCCGTCCGATGCACTGCGAATTTTTAATTAAATCAGGCCTTTTTTTTTTTTAAAGATTCTAACTACTTTTGGTCTCCTGTGTGCAAGACTAAATTAACTAATTAACATCCCCCCCTCCCACAACATTCCTATGTGCTCTTTATAGCTCCAAATGCCACTCCACTACTTCAACTACCCTAAGGTAGATGCCCCTTTACCCCCTCACCTCGTCCACTGTCTGCTGTCCCACCTGGGTCCAACTACAAATCCTCTCCCTACCCAGTTCACTCTTCCTTTTGACACCCCACTCCTGCTTTGTCTACGTTCTCTCTTCCCACTATTCTTTTTCCTTTCTTGGCCTTTCCTCTTATACTACTTTTTGAGACTTTGCCAGCTGATGTATACTACTATACATTTCTTTTATCCCTCATAGGAAGGGAAGATAGTAAGGAATATATATCAAGGGAAAAAGTTCTGCAAGTTAAAACCTGCCTAAGATAGCTAACTAGGCTCTGTTTGACAAAACATACTACACTACATCCCACTAGTGCGCTCTACTACTGTGTTGTAAAAGTTGCCACTGGTTCCTGTTCCAATTCATCAAGTAGTCAATAACAGCACATTATTATTATGGGTTTTGCAGATTAAATAGAGGTTGGAAGCTTGAATACATGGCTGTCTTATGTTAACACTGATGTAATGAATTATCAAGTACAAAAGGGCTAATGGTAAATGCTTGGCAGATAAGTCTGTGATTTACAATGCATTTCCCAAGTTTACTGTAAAGCCTCCTTATAATGTCTACATTATGTCTTCCAGCATGAAGCAGAGCTGACAGTTACAATTATGTGTAAACTTCAAGTTATTAATAAAACAAAAAACCTCAGACACCTTACACCAATGCCAAGATTTACTGGAAAGCATGTGATACAGACAGACACTTTCATGATTTATGGATCTCAAATACCGTGACTGCTGCTTCATTCCAAACAGTTCAAATAGCTTATTATTTTTATGTCTTATTGCAGAGAAGAGAACATTCAACTCAATTACTTTAATTATAGGATAAGTTAAAATAAAATATGGGTTCCTATGGTTATGTCACATGATAGATACATTGTGAAGAAAGCTAAAAATATACATACTATACATGTGAACAAATTATTCTTACATGAAGCACATAACCAAATGGCTTACACAATTTTTGTCAGAAAACATCTATCGCTATCTATGTCTATCGCTATCTATGTCTATCGCTATCTATCGCTATCTATGTCTATCTATCGCTATCTATGTCTATCTATATGTCAGCGTATTGTCCAGAGCATGGAGGCGCTACCAGGAGACAAGCCAATACATCAGGAGACGTGGAGGAGGCCGCAGGGCAACAACCCAGCAGCAGGACTGCTACCTCCGCCTTTGACTTGTAGTTACATTGTGTTGTTTAAATGTTCCCTTTATTTTTTTTGAGCAGCATGTGTGGAAAGATAGATCTCTCCCCCCCCCCATCCTCTATCATATATATCTATATACACACACAAAAATAAAGGGAACACTTAAACAACACAATGTAACTACAAGTCAAAGGCGGAGGTAGCAGTCCTGCTGCTGGGTTGTTGCCATCCTACGGCCTCCTCCCCATCTCCTGATGTACTGGCCTGTCTCCTGGTAGCGCATACTTGCTCTG